>JPFL01000339.1:0-63542 GCA_000733385.1 Paramecium biaurelia
TTCTGATATGATTAACAAAATCAGTTATCAATTTAAATTATTAACCCATTTCACTAATACTTTTGATATATTCATCTAATTGCTAGGTTGTTTCATCCATTTCTTTCAGCTGTAAATCTCTTTTGTTGAGATTAACCACATGAGAAATTTACTCTTACAGTTCATCTATTCTGCTCAACATTTTTTACAGTTCTTTTGAAATTCTATCATGTTAAGTCTACCAATCTTTCTACAAAATCTTCATTTACACACTAATTAAGTTTTAATTTTTTAATAAATTTCGAATTCTTTAATCTTTTTCTTAAACCCACAATTAGATTAGAGCTTTTTAACAAAATGAAATAATTGTATCTGTAAAGCAATTTGATGAAATCTAAATTATGGTAAATACTAGACCCTATTTAATTTTCCATTCTTCATTATTTTAAAAAATCTTTATAAATTTGTCAAATTTATCCAATAATCCTAATTATTGATTTGATTCTACTTCATCTTTTTCTTCTTCCTCATTTTCCTATAAATATATTTTTTTATTTATTGTATTAGATTTTCTTAGTCGATTTAAATTTTTGAGGTATTACGCTCTATTAATTTTTCTCATCCTATAACATATTCAGAAAATCACAAATATTCCTTTATTATAAAATATTTTAATCATCTTTCTCATTTGACAGTATATTTTTTTATATTCTTTCAAAGTACTCTTAAAACGATTCATTTTCAATTTATTATAAACTAGCTGTCGTCCAAAGTGATTATTCAAAGTTATTAATATGTTTTTAAATGCAGCTATGAAATCTGTTAAATGTTTTGCTTATATATCTTAGTTATATTTCTGGATAAGATGAAGTTTACTAGAGAATTATTTAATCTCCTCAAATAATAAGCCCAATCTCTGCTTCTCTTATTTTATTTTTTATGATGATAATTTTAGAATCATAATGGTGATTTACAAATATGTTGTATGCTTTTCATCACAGTTAAACTTCAGATATCTTTGAGCACTACATGGACATTCATTTTCTTGAGTATAATTTTCGCCCGTAAATCTAATTTAATCATTTTTATATTCTTAATAATTCAATTAAGTAGATATTTGCTATTTCCTTCTCTTTCTTTTGTTTGATATTTTTCTTGAAATTCTGTTATCTTTTTTTGTAAATCACTTAACAATTCACTTATTGGTATTTTGAAAATTTCTAAATTTTAATCTTAAGAATTTTTCATTATTTCAACTACAATTCCAATTAAACTAGTTAATTAGTTGAAAGTTTCCAAATTAATACAATTCTTATTATTCTCCATACTTTTTAATTATTAAAACAAATTTTCAAATTTTTCTATTTCATTAGACAATTGTGATTTTGTAAACTGTTCATCAGTCACATTTTTTATATATATATCAATTTATATGTTTTCAATAATTTTCATTATTCTTTCAACAACTGAAGAGGAGTTAGATTCTTATATCAAGGATTCACCAAATTCCTTCTCTATCAACTCTAAGTCTATTTTTCTGAGTCGATAATTTATTCTTCTATATTTAATGTAAATATTAAGTATTACATTATTCCTTTATACATAGATAACTTATTTTAAATGTCCTCTTCAATAACTTCCATATTTTTAATTAAGTTAGTGTCTCTTTTTAATAGTTGTTTTTACAGCTGATTATTTTATGAGGATAATTTTTAATTACATCATAAAGAAAACTTTTCCAAATCGATAGCTTCATAAAACTATTGAGATTCTTCTGATTTGGATAATATCATTATATTCTAAAAAGATTCCTTGAAAACACCTAATTATAATTTGAGTTTTAAAAGGTTGAAAATTTTTTGTTTAATCATTCCAAATTCTTCAGTTTAAGAAATTTACTCAATATCATTCTAGAAAACCTAAAATGGATTCATTAAAATCTGTTTTTAGTTCTTCATTCTAATTTTCTTAATAACAAATAAGATTATGTTATAAATTCGGAAAGCAGACAATTAAGCTATTCTTTTGAAATTACAAAATTTCTAGTTTTTAAATTTGGTTTTGAGAGGTTTCAATAAGTTTTAACGTATTTTTGGTTTCTTTCATATTACCTTTTTATTTAAGAGATACCACTAGTAAGGCAAGAAGCTTCTGCAACAAATCATTAACAAATGAAAATTATTTATCTTTTTGTTTTAGATTTTGTAATTCCACCTAAATCGGATTATAATACTATTTATTCTAATAGTCTTATCAAATATTTGAGTTATTAGACATCATTAGCAGCACTTTAGAATATCCTTGTATTAAGCTACTTATTTTTCCTAAAATTTTTCTCAATATCAACTATTTCTCCATATTTTGCTAAATTAATGATAATAATTTAGTTGGAATTGTGAACCTTAACAACTTTTACATATTATCAATGGCCAAAATATTTACAGTATCTGAAGCATCTTTTATTTCTAAATCTAATTTACATTTTAAATACGATCCAATAGTGTATGGTGTATCTGAATTTTAATCATTCATTAAAAAGGCTTTAAATAATATAAATTTTTCCCATCCTCTGAAACAGTCTTCTAACATTAATCTATCAAGTTATATCGTTTTTTATTTTAAAGTTAATTAAGTAATAAGACACCCTCGTCATTACTATTATTCATTTAAATTAATAATCCTTTGTTATTATAATCCTTCCAAATTTAATTTATTGGCTTTTCCCCAAAATTTAAAGAGTTATTCAACAGACCTAATCTTTTTTTGTTAATACGGGATTGTAAATTAAAATTTTACCAACCATTAAAATCCAGAAATAATGTTCCTTCCAATTTTTTTAGCTTTTAACTATTTTCTTATATATTGCCTCAAATTGTAAAAGTATTTCTTCCAGATTTTGTTATTTATTGTATTTAAAATAGCTTATTACCTCCCATTACAACATATCTAATTAATAATAAACTTCATATTATTGTATCTTTTTAGAAATATCATGCATCTTGTAAAGTAAGCAGAAAATAATTTTAAGTTTCACATTTCATAAATCTCTCGTCATTTATTAAATGGAAGCTAAATATTACTTTAGATAGAGATGCTGTAATCTATAAAATATACAAGCACTTAAAGGAATCTGATCTGATATAGGTCTAACAACTTTTCAATAATTGTCTAATCCCATCTAAAATTAAGTCATATGATTGCTTCGCAATTTCAATATTCTTATTGATTTTGTATATATTTTCTTCTTAATAAATAAACCATTGTATTGCTATCATTATTTCTGATAATTCCTATTAACTAGCTGCAATAGAAGCCTTTGAAGCTATTATCTAAACATAATGATTGAATCTTGAAATAAAATCCTGAATATCAGTTTAAATGATATTTTTGTTTGATTTTTGAACAGGATTGGTTGTTGAAATTCCACAACCTCCTCCTCTTTAAAAAGAATTTTGGTCTTTTGACTTAGCTTGGCATACTTAACAATATTTAAATTATAAATCAAACAGACATAGAAGCATGTATTTGAATGCTAATTGAAAACTAATTATAATATGATTATAAATATGTCAACAAAATTAAACTTGGTTTCAAAAGCAATTCTAAAAATATGCAAAACAATTAATGGGGCATCCATTTCAGGGTACTTCTGAATAGCCGAATCATAATAATACAAAGCTTCTTCATATCTATATATTTCCCCTATAATAAGGCATCATTATTCTTAAAAAATAAAAAAGTGCTTAGAAAATACATCTCTTAATTTATACCTTGGCATAGTAATAGTCTGTATTTTCTGGGTTTCTCTGAATTGCTAAATCATAACATTTCAATGCTTCTTTAGATCTCTTCATTTTGTATATGTGGAAAGACAACATGATATTTACATCATGTATTTACTAAGTAAATAATCATTTTGCTTTTTGTCTTTATTAAAGTAATTGTCTGAAAGAGTTTATATAAATAGCTATCTAATAATATTTCAATAGATCATCTATGCTTTTAAAATATGCCTAATCTTAATTAAACACTCGTTTTAATTTGTACTTTTGACATTGTATTAGGTTTTCTTAAAGGCTGAATCATAATATTTCAATGCTTCTTCATATTTATTCATTTCATTTAAGTATTTGCCAATAAAATACAAATTTTACTATTTATCTGTGTTAATATTGAATATTTTCAAAATTAAATAATAAATAATTAAATGTTGCAATTTATTGAGCATTTTACTAGAGATTAAATATTGCCATCATTAGCTGATTTTATTCGTATTCCAAACTTAAGTCCTTAATTCGATCCACAATGGGAGGAAAACGGTCTTCTTGATAAAGCCTGTAATCACATAGTATCTTGGATTGATGTATTATATTATGACATTTAGTAATAAAACATCCCTAATTGTAAAGTAGAAATATTGTCAATAAAAGGGGCCCCAAAAGCGATTCATGTTAGAATTATAGCTTAAAATCCAATAACGGTGCTCTATTATGGTCATTATGACAAGCAACCTCATTTCCCTGGATGGAGGGATGGTTTTGGCCCTACCACACCTGTGATAGAAGGACATAGAATGTATGGAAGGGGAGTTGCAGATGATGGTTATGCACCATATGCAGCGATTGCCGCCTTATAAACTTTGTTATCCCAAGGGTTGGAACATCCAACCATAGAAATGTTGTTCGAAGGCGAGGAGGAAAGTGGAAGCAATTTTCTTATGCAATATTTTGATATGCTAGAATTAAAAAGAGTTGATATAATGGTAGCATTAGATTCAGGGAGTGGAGATTATGAGAGATTATGGTTGACGAGTTCACTTAGAGGTTCAATGAAAATTGACTTATGTGTGAAAGTATTAGAGACTCCTATTAATTCAGATGATATTGGAATGGTTCCATAACCTTTGAATATAATAAGAATTCTATTAAATAGATTGGAAGATCCTGTAACTGGTTAAGTTCATAAAGCTCTGCAAACTATCATTCCTGCTGATCGTTATGAAGAATGTTTACAATCTGCTAATTTAGTGCAAATTGAATTTTCGAGATAATGTGATAAAATGGAATCTTGCAGAGTATAATAATATATTAATCGAAATTGGAAACCTGCTGTGTCATATATAGGATAGCTTGGGTTTCCCTCAACTAGACAAATTAATGATTAAATAATTCCAGAGCTTATTATAAGATTGTCTATTAGGTTACCACCAAATAAATGTGCCAAAGAAGCTGCCAATTTTGTGAAGTAATTGCTTGAAAAAGATCCACCATTTAATGCAAATGTAAAAGCAAACATCATTGCAGCAGGGACTGGACTGAATGTTAAGTCTTTTAGCCCTAAATTAAAGGATATCCTAAATAAAGCTTCAAAACTCTTTTTTAATGGTCATGAATCTAGGGTTTTTCATGAAGGGGCATCCATCCCTTTTTTGAATTAATTAAATGAAAGATCTCCTTAGGCTGAATTCCTTGTTTTAGGAGTGCTTGGGCCTGATTCAAATGCTCACGGGGCAAATGAAATGTTAGATTTGAAGTATATGAAAGGATTAATAGGCTGCTTGGCCTATACAATGAATTCATTTATTAAATCATGATTGGATATTACCATCCTAAACCATTTATTTAATTTCATCTTAACTTAACTCTTCCAATTGAGTTTCACTAGAGCTTTTTGGCTAAAACTCTGAGAGTCCCCCTTTCCATACTCTCTCCTTTTATATTTCAGGTGATAAATATACTAAAGATCAACTTTGGTTTACCTTTAATTTATGGAGAATAATCAGAAAAAAAAATATTAATCCTGTATTTTTACTTTTAAGCTTTAAAGTCATAAAGGATGATTAAATTCTAATAAATAAATGCGCTCAAAATTTATTTGATACTATTACGATATCATCCTTCTAATTAGAAATTATAGCATCTTGAAGCTTTTTTAAATTTTTGCTTTAACTTTCTCTGGGAGTGGATAATTCTATGTTCTATTATTGCTTTCACACTAATAAGTAAATTGAGAATTTCTAATTTGTAATATCTATCGTCTAGCATTCTCTACTGTTAACCATAATTTTAAATATGATCTTGGTTGTTTGTTTCTGTTTTTTTGGCATTTCCTATTAGAACACCATCCCAACGTCTGAACTAATTATGAATGAGTTCCTTTAGGTATTGCTTTTAGTTAATAGAACAATTATCAAAGTTACTTTAAAAGAATTAGACACTAATAGATTTAGATACAGTCATATCCACAAATGCCTTTAACTTTTTAGAAGCGGGTCTATGTCATTAAATCAAGGAATTCATTTCAATTTAATCAAACCGATTTATTGTTCTCTTATTAATAAAATTAATAGAAAAAATAAACATAATTGGAAAATATAACCAATTGAGATATACAAAAGTTAAGATGGATAAAGAGATATTAATTTAATTATTTAAAGAATATGATTAGAATAAAGTTGATTCCTCATAGCTTAATTATAATTAAATATGAAATAAGAGATATTTAAGATTAAATTTTATGTAAAATAAATACTTCAATTTTTTTCTTTTTTTCATTCTTATTATTTTTAGAATACAATAGAAACCCATAGATTTATGTATTTATATTTCTCATAAATGTATTTTAGTTTTTATCCCTAGAAGTATTTATGAAAATTGAAAATATTTCCATCAATACAGGTTTCGTAGCTCAGTTGGTTAGAGCGTCAGTCTAATAAGCTGACGGTCGAGGGTTCGATCCCCTCCGAAACCATTTTTTACATAAATTTTTTATTTATTATAAATCATTTATTAATTTATATGGTTTTTTTACTATTTATTGCTTATGATTGAGTCCTATTCATTCTAATTTTATTTGCAATATCACTATATTCTTCTTTACAATTCAAGAATTTATTCAGTAACTCATTGTTCAATGTCCCTTTCGAATTGTACTATTATTTTAATGGAATCTAATAATGTGTTTTTTTTTGCTTAAGTTTTTGAGCAGTTTGCAAGATTTAATTTTACCTATTGACTATGAATCGATTTGGACTTTCTATAATATTTGACTCTTTTGGATTATTATCATTAGAAATGCGAGTGGATTTCAAGGATTTTCTTTTGGTTGTTTTATTTAATTCTTAGAAATTTAGAATTTAATGTTAATTGTTTTATGTATCTTCTGATTAATTAGCAATTTGTTGTTGAAAATTATTGATAAAAATTTCATTAGTATCTCCTGACAAATTAGATTTTGAATTGTTGAATGATTACGAGGATTTTCTTAATTTTCCAAATTTTGTATTTACTTATTATTAATTTTGGATTGCGTCTAAATTATCAAATGATCTTCTAAAATTATATTGTCTCGAAATAGTTCTTTTTTAGTTGAATTCTTCTGTTAAGATTATCTTGTTTTTATCAGAATTGTTAGGCTTGAGCTATTAGATTAAATAAGATTATGGCATGTTGTCAATAATCTCTTGTAACACATGATCCTAAAAGTATTATGAGTCGAATAATAATAATAGACCTGAATCACTGATACAAAAGGCAGTGCCATTTCTAAAGGATGATTTATATTGTAATTCGTTTTCGCCTATTAACTACCCTTGAGTATATATGTGAACTGCTTTTGCAATTCCTTTTTCTAATTCTCTTAATTCAAAAATACCATCTATAACCAAAAAAATTTGCTTGACCATTTACTCTTAAAGATAAACAATATCTAAGCATTAAAATGTTTAAGCGACGGAATTTGCATAAAATTTACGTACTTTAGAATAAGAAACATTCTTGAAAATTGGAAAATGATATAGGGATGAGATCTCCTTGGTTACTCGACCAACTTCCGAAGTCAATAGATTAACTCTGAAATCATGTCTGGATATTGCAGCCACTTTACAGGGTGTTTTTGAGATGACATTCCAATCTGGTCTAAAATCATGTATGTATACATTTCAGAATAGTATTCACTTCCTAAAATGAGAAGATTTGATCCAAAATGTTTGAGATGAAGTATTTCTTGGTTACCTCTATTCAAAACAACATCACCAGTCAAAATAATAATCACTTTGTTCTTATCAAAATCGTTCTTTTGAAAGATCATTTAATTTTTTTGAAACTATTCGAATCTCATTAACTTATTTCTAAATAATTATTACTTAACAACATTCTTTCAAGAAATGATTATCTGTCATTCGAAAGAATTCATGACCTCTTAAGAGAAAACCAAGTTTCTCGTTTTCTTGTTCAATCCGAATGGTAGGATCCTTCAAAAGCAAATATATGCATTCCTGAATAGTTGATTAGTTCCTGCTAAATAATATCTATTGGCGTAATAATTTATCATAATGAATATCTGTGATCGTTGATTAATTGTATTTTCTCATTAATTATTATATATAAATTTATCATTTGATTTGCATTATTTCTCGATTAATATATTTTAACACAAATCATCAATATTGATCAAATAATGATGAATGAAATTATACTCTTTCTACCTACTCTTAAACTATTAATCTAATGTAGTTATTGGAACTTGTTTCTCACTTTTAATTTCTTCACCTCCTCATCTCCAAGCATATTAAGAACTTGTTTCCAATCAACATTATACATAAAATAATTATCTTAAAATTTATATGCATGTTTAAATCAATAATTAAATCTAGAGATCACTTATTGTCTTTGATAAGGAACATAATTCACAAAATCTTAATATTATTCAAAAGGAAAAATCTATTCCTTTCTTACCAGTTTTGAGTCGGCAACAAAATGGTTGTAACGATCTTGAAAATATTTCCTATCTTCTAAGTAATCACTATAACGTTTTTCGATAGGCAAATATTCTATTTTCGATCCAGGTACATGCTCTGTATACCTTTCGTATGGCATTCTCTCCATTAGTGATATACCTGAAATTCAAATTCAAATTTATTACCTATTAAAGGAGTTGATTTCCAACTTGAGGAATTAATTGAAGGAGCAGTGTAAGGTGATCTTAGATAAGAAGATAACTTTGAATTTGAGTAACTCATATTATTGAAATTATAAATTGAATTTGAATGATTTGAATTAATTCTAGTTAAAATAAAATATTGCTTGTTTATTTCAAATTTCAATTATGGAAATTCAAAATCATAAACCAGTTGCTCCCATAAATGTAGCTCATCCTTAGAGCTCATAGAAATCTCTAAATCCAACATGATATAATCAAATCACTTATCTAAAAACTGAAAAAGCAATTACCTATGTGTGCCATTGCAAAAAGGAGCATTTGTACATAATTTATAATAACCAGATGTATCAACATTAGAGTTGATTAGTGGTTTCTTGTGGAAGAAGCATTACTCAATCTATCACACCACGGATTTTATTATTAGATTCCCCATGAAACACAATTAATAAATCTAGAACGAATCATAAACAATAATACCTTTCCTTTCTGGAGATAAAATTATATGGATAGGAACCTGCAATATAAGGGACGAAAGCTGGTTTATACTTTCTTATGGTTTATGGTTTCAATTCTTGAAGTCTAGTGTTCTTTAGCTATTAAGATCATGTATATTCAATGTTTAATGATTCATTTAATTATGAGTGACTGTCTATATCAGCTAAAACATATACAAAGTTGTATCACAGCCTGTTTGCCCGAGCTGGTTAAGGGGGCAGACTTAAGATCTGCTGGAGCCTACTCCGCGTCGGTTCGAATCCGACAGCAGGCAATTTTTTTATTTTAAGTAATTTATTTTTTAAACTTTTAATATGGAGAATTTGAATTTAATTATTAATAAATTCAATCCTGGCCTATAGCCTTTCATCTTTATACAAAATAATTTAAACAAGAAATCATTATGTTCAATCAACTAAATAAAAGAGTAGTTAAAATGCAATTGCTTCTGATATTGAAGAGTAATATATCAGACACATATTGAAAATAAATTCTTTAAAAGAATTAGAATGTTGTATCATATTCATTTTATAATTTTAGTTAGTTATTCAAATTTAATCTTTGTTAATTTCTTAATAGAATTATATATCGATTATATTTATTTGTAATATTGAAAATACAAGTACAATTAAGGGTTGATTATATTTTGGATTTAAAACATCTTATGTTTAGATAGAAAAAGACTTGACAATTAACAAATTTTTAAAAAGTACTACAATCTTCAAAAATCTATGTTATCATAGTAAAGGTATCAATAGGATATTGAATCAGGTTTGTATGCTGTAACTCAAAGAATCTTAGCATGCTTTTAATTAATACTTTAAATCTCTTTTCAATATTTATTGAACAATTTAAATCTTCAAAAAGAAATTGTGAAAGGAATATAAGTAAAATTAGGCGAAACAAATTAAATGAAATAGGAATTGGTTGAATTGAAATTGAATTTTATTACAAAGATATAATTAATAAATATAAATTGATAAATAGTTGATTAAAGAGAGATAACAAATTTCATGGAATATGGGTGAATAAAAAATATTGGTAATTCCTGTCATAAGTAGTAAGTAATATTCTGATTACTAGGTAAACCTAAATATTAATAGATTCATACTAATCAACCAAAAGTGTAACAGAAAAATTAAGTAGATAATTAAGTTTAAAAAATAAACTTAGGGGAATCCACAAAAATGATATATTATAATTACAAGTTCTTTTGTTATTAATTTTTTTTAGAGTTATGAATATCTTTTTTATTTACAAAATAGTAAATTTTTAGTTGTCTTTATATACAAAATAGAGATTTATTTATTATATGAGTATTAATGAAAATAGAATAAAAATATCTTTAATTAAATGCTTATTAGCAAGAAATTTATATTAAATTGATGTTTTAATTTTTGAGTCTTTCATTGGATGATTAATTCATTTCTAGATCGTTTTTATTATTAAAATAAATATAATTTAATTGATAGATAGGATTTTAATCTTTGCAAGAGAGGGATACATTTTAAATTTTTGGTTTAATCTTTTGAGATAGAACAAGTTGAATAGCATAAGATGTATATGTTCATTATCGGTTTGTTGATGATCTATCATTAACGTAATATGAAATTGGGAATGTATTTTGGAAGAAAAATAGAGGGATACTTATCGTGATTAAAGAAATAAATAATGATTTAATTATTTAATAAATAATCTCAGATATTTATATTAAAAAAGTATTTAATAAATTATTGTTTAAATTTATTAAAAAGTGATGCTGGTGGATTCAATGGATTAGTCAACTCATAAAACAAAGGATGAAAGTGAATGTTTAAATTTTAATTAATTAGGACTTAGAACCAAAATATAATCTAAAAATGAACTATAAACTTGAGGTTAGGAAATAACATCTTCTTGCCTAGTTCCTTTAAGCCAAATTAGATGATACACATAGGTGGATAGCAAAGTTGTCAAAATAAGTATCTAATAATGAGGTATTTGTATAACTTATATTTTAATTTATTAATTGCTCGTTATTATTATTGTTGTTATTTTAATTTAATTATATTAGGTATTACATAAAAGAATCTCGAGAAAGAATTGCATAACGAAACCTTTTAAATGTTCTAATTGTACACACACTTATTCTTCAAAAGCAGCTCTGAAGTAGCATCAAAAACTAAAGCATTCTTAAGAATAAACTCCAATCACTTAGCCCTTAGATCAATAAAAAGTAGTTGAACCATTAACTGAAATATGAAATTAAGTTTGTTAACCCTTATGTTTCTTTATTGTATAATTTTGGAGATTTATAAATTCTGAATAAAAAAACCATATTCTAAAATTTAACTTAATATTTAAGTTTAAAAAATTAATATTAGTTGTGCATCTAAAATGAGTGAAAGTGAAGAAGAGAGTGTTTTAGTATAATATATAACAATATATATAGTCTGAGGACGTTGAGTAGGACGAGGAAGAACTCTATGCTAAAAAAGAGGTATGATATATTGAGGATCATAAATAGCTATTAAGAATTGATGATCTAAAAAGAGATTAAGAAAGGTTTTTGTACAAATTAAGTTGCGAAAAGCCAGTTAAGATTAGCAGTAGTTCAAAACAAGAAATAAGAGATTAGTAAATAAGTGATAAACTATCTATATTATTTGATGAAGTGGAGGAAGAAATGGATAATTTGATTTCAAAAGCTAAATAATATGTTTAATACATAAACAAAAAGTAAGGTGAAGACAATAGTACTTTGCCTAACACATACCTCAAAACCCAACCCAGTATTTTGAGAAAGGGAAAACTAACTGAGTATTAGCTATAAGGATTGAATTGGTTGATTAGTATGTAGGAAGCAGGATTAAATGGGATATTAGCAGATTAAATGGGTTTGGGTAAAACAATTTAAACAATTGCACTTTTGGGGTTTATGAAATAGTTCAAAAATATTTCTGGACCTCATTTGATAGTTGGGCCTTTGAGTACAATACCGAATTGGGAGAGAGAGTTATCAGAGTGGTTACCGAAATGTAGTGTATTAAAGATGATGGCTACTGAGGAATGGAGACATGATTTCAATAAACATCTAAATAAGAAGAATTATGATGTTATAGTGGCTTCATATGAATGTGTGATTAATAATGAAAGAATCTTAAACAAATATAGATTTGAATACTTAATAATAGATGAGGCACATAAATTGAAAAATGAGGAGAGTTTGTTTTTTACAACATTGAAGAGACTAAGTTCAAGGTTTAGATTATTATTAACAGGTACTCCCTTATAAAATAACCCTCATGAATTATGGAGTTTACTAAATTATTTGATGCCCTAGTTATTTACATCAAGTGATGCCTTTGATTAATGGTTTTACATAAATAAATTGATTTCAGAAAAAGAAATCTTATAAGAGAAATATGAAAAGAGAAATTTAAATATGATAGACAAAGCTAAGTCAATAATTTAAGCCTTCATGTTAAGAAGAACAAAATCTGAAGTGGCTTTGGATATTCCACCAAAAAAGGAAATTCATCTTTATGTTTAGATGACTCCTTTGTAAAAGACTCATTACAGAAATATGATATTAAATAAGAAGGTAGTGGGAGTCACAACATAAAAATCATTAATGAATATCCTTATTTAATTGAGAAAAATCTGTTAACATTTGTATATGTTTCCAGAATTAGAAGATAGAGATTTACCAGCATTAGGGGAGCATTTGATTGAAAATTCAGGAAAACTTAAAGTACTTGATATGTTTCTTAAGAAATTATATAATGAAAATCATAAAGTAATATTGTTTTCATAATTTTCAACTTTATTGGATATTTTGGAAGACTACTTAAATTATAGAAAATATAAATATTGTAGATTAGATGGATCAACACCAATTGAAGTTAGAGATGAAAATATTAGAAATTTTTAGAAACCTGATTCAGATTTATTTATATTTTTATTGTCCACTAGAGCAGGAGGATTGGGAATTACATTGACTGCAGCAGATACTGTTATTATTTATGATAGTGACTTTAATCCATAATTAGATCAACAGGCAATGGATAGAGCTCATAGAATTGGATAGACAAAGAATGTTATGGTATATAGATTAATTTGTAAATCTACTGTGGAAGAGAAGATTATAGAGAGACAATAGATTAAATTAAGATGGGAGTAGATGATTATTGACAAAGGACATTCATAAATGGTTGGTATGATGAATAAGAAGGAAGATTTGAAAAGTATTACTACTTATGGAGCAAGTTAAATTTTGAAAGATGAACCTTACACAGAAGAAGATATTGAAACACTTTTGAAAAGAGGACAAGAACTTACAGATTAATTGAATTAAGAAATTGACAAAAAATTCAAAATTATTAAAGATAAAGTTGATAAAGTGGAGTTGGGTGTAAAAACAATAAAAGTGTTTGATTTCTTTAAAGATCCAAATAATGAAAAAGATCTTCAAGTAATAGAATAATAAATTAAATTGAATTAAGTCAATAAATAGGTTGAATAATCAAATAAAGGGGAAATATTACCATAATTTTCTAATTTATGTTCAGAAGTTGTTGTTGATGCTCATAAATTTTATTCAGATCCCTAATAGTATAAAGAATTGATGTAAAGAGATGAAAATTTCAAACTTTATGAATTATACAAACAAAAGAGTCTTGATTTTTAATTAGACATTGAGATATTGGCTCTTACTCCAATGGAAGAAAAATAATTATAGAAATTAAAATCAAGTGGATTTGAGTGGAGAGTAAAAGAATTTGAGTTATTTTTACAATCTTGTATCAAATATGGTAGAGATGATATTATGAATATTGCTAATAGCATGGGTAAAACTCAAAAGGAGATTCAATAATATATGAAGGTATTTAATTAGAGATATGATGAAATTCCAGATATTAATAAATATATGGTAAGAATTGAGAAGACAGAAGCATAATTAGAATAAGAATAAGAGTATTCTGATCTACTCATAAAGTTTATCAAAATATATGATGATCCATTATTAGAAATGAATTTCAATTAAATTTATAAATAAACCTATAATACTTTGGAATGTGATTAACTAATAGTTTATGCAACTTATATAGAAGGATTTGGAAGATGGGACAAAATTCAGAAATATATATTAAATCATGAATTAAGCTTCTTTGATAATTATATAAGGTAATTATTCATTTTCAATTATTAAATAGATCATTAACAAAAAAATCAATTAAATAAAGATTGCTGCTATTATTAAAGAGTATTAAAAAGATTGTCGATTCAAAGAATAAAAAAGCAAAGAAATCTGAATAAATGAAAGCCAAATAAGTGGAAGAAGCCAAAGAGGCAGACAATATTTAATAATCAAAATCGAGATCTAATTCAAAGAATAGAAAGAAAAAAAAAAGTAAGTCAGTAAAAAAAGTAACTTAATCAAAAAAGAAGAAAACTAAGAGTCCAAAACCTATAAGCAATGTGAAATCAAAATCAATAGATCATTCTATAAAGGAAATGGGCAAATAAATACTGAAAAAATGATATTGTTAACATATAGTTCATTATTTCTTCTTATTCGAACCAATCAATTTTTATGCTTTCAATACTAATTATTTGTGATAATCTATAAGAGCACTAGTAGATAGTTTAGATATTGGAGTGTTTCTTGTTCCTTTCTTCTCATAATCTCCATTAAATGAATATAGTAAATAACGACTATTTGTTGAAGGTGTGCGTGTAGGAGATTTTGGAGATGTGTCTACCTTAGGAATGTGGCTTTATCGTCTTGATATACAAGGATTGTGCAAAGGTTTTTAAAACCTAGTAGGCTTATTGCCCAAATGTGGTTGAGACAACACTCTTGTTCTATTTTACTAGAAACTATTTGATATTGGTTGTTTCTATCCTAGAAATTAGGTTAAGTAAGTCTTCATTTCATTTGATTCTTACATCTATATTTTTAGGGTTTTGCATGCTCATTATTATCAGTTATTAGAGTCGACTACGTTCATCTTAGTAGTATGATTTGTTAGTGCTGCTAGTATTTGCTTTGGTTGATTGCTTTGTCTCACGATCTGTTCTCATTTTGGCAGATTTAATCATCACATAATGTTCTTTGGTTGTAATTAACATATAATATATTGCATATTTAAATTTATTCATAAGATGTTTGAAACAGTCCTATTATCTATTTTTTTACAAGTATCTAAAATAAAAACTCATCAATTCTATTTTTCACTACACAATTTAAAATTAATTCTAACACAAAATTAACATAACACCTTGTTATGTAATTAAGTTAAGCAAGTAGTTTAGAGATTGAGATCCAATTATTTAATGTTTGTCTAGTGTTCTTAATAACCTTTGAGTTAAGTTAGGAATATTAATATATTTTCTTAAACTAGTTCAAATCACACAAATCAAATAGTTAAATAAATGGAGAGCATCCAATAATATTTAGTATTTATTGATTGATGTATGTGACTCAAAGTTTATTCAAATTGCTAGTAAATGTAATCCTAATTCTAAATAGAAGAACATCAAAATACAAGGAGTACTTTAGATCAAGCCTTTGAATACAGTTAATTTAAAAGAGAATACACTATGTTCTCGAGTACAAATCTATTAAAATAATCAGAATTATAAATCAACCTAGTTTTCGATTCTGCATATTTGAATTGGTATTTTTTCAAATTTATATTATAATAAAATATATGCAACAAGAGAATAGAGAGCTGGATTAATTTTTTGAATTATTTAAAGACAAAAAAACAAAACTCTTTTCAGTTGACTCATTTATGGCTTCATTACAATCAACAGGTATTTAAATTCTGACTGAATTAGATTTGATTCAAAGTACAAAGATTTTATAGGAAAGGATAGCATAATTAAAAAAATAGTAATTAACAAAGTAAGAAGTATTATAATTGTTTGAAAATGATATAAGAAATGTAATGAGATTAATAAATATAAGAGAGAGATATGAGTCTAGCAATATTTAAATCCATTTAGAAAAATGACTAAAGCCATATTACAATTTAAGATCTCAAGAATCTGAATTAAGTTCATAATCTAGGGTATAAAGATGACTAATTAAACTTTATTATGAAATATTTAGGAAAATAGAATCAAATAACAAGTGAATAATTTGTTCAATTGCTTCAATAATAACAGTATTGAATATCATATTGAAATAATATACAATATATAAAATAATTTGATATGTTCTTCTATCATTTCTATTGAATTAATCATCTAATTTGATTTAAAATAAGAATACTATATTTGTTAATTATAATGATTTAAAATTTTGATTTAAAAGTCGAAATTCAGAAGTATCAATTTAAGCATTCATTATTATTGGAAGTATTAGTTAATAATGAGAAAAAGATATAACCATAAACATTTATAGAAGTAAATATTATTATTAAAAAATCTAAAGATCATTCAACATTATAATAATTCACAGATAGATGATCTTAAATTCATTAAGGAATATAATGAATATCTATATAAAAATGAACTCTCTATATAAGATTCATGTATAGTGTATAATGAGGCTGTTCATAAGAACTTTGATAAAATTGAATTATAAATTAGAAAGATAATAGATATGCTATCATTGATACATTAATAAATAAATCTTAAGATTAAACAATTGGAATAATATGAGATAGTATATATAATGTTAGATGATGAAAAAGTTGGATATCTGTGTGAAGATTAAGTGTTATTTTTATTTTTTAGTTTATTTTTAATAGAGAAACCAATTGAATAGAATATTGATATATATACATGTTTTAAAACATTTTGGGTTGGGATACAATAATATAATAAAGTAATTTTAATATTAATAAATTTTAGGTTTCATTTAGAATTTTCAAATAGTTTTTGTTCAAACAAAATTACAATTCTGATATTATAATATAAAATTTAAATAGAATTTTAACTATGTTTGAACTGGAAAGAGTTCCAAATATTAGGATGGACATTTTAAAGTATTTATCAACAAAATATCACTACGATAATATCATTGAAATAGCTGTAGAATTATTGATAAAGTTACCTATTGAATATGCTAATATTGAGAAGATCAATAAAGAAAATGAGGAAAATTTATTTATTTCCTCATTTATTAAGCTTTATCATTTAGCAATTATTAAGTAATAATTAATTTAATTTGATATGTATATAGAGAAATTTAGACAATGCTTTATGGGAGAGTAAATTTAATCACAAATCATTGAACAAAAGGAAAGAGATCAAAATTGGTTTCACAGAACATTTATCAAAAATAGTCATAGGGTAAAATAACAACCAAATTAACCAAAAACTATTAATGTTGATCTAACTATATTTTCAAAAGAATCCCCCACAAAACAACGTTAAAGAAAGGATATATATTAGTGAAGTATTGAAAGTCATTTTTACAGAACTCCATTAATCCATTCTCCTTGAGTTTGTTTTCCATTTTATTCAAAAATAATTCCTCTTCCGTGCATTAAACCATTACACCAAAAACCAACATATCTTCTTCCATCAGGCCATTCAAATGTTCCAAGACCACATTTCTAATTTTTAAAATACCATCCTGAATACTTTTTACCATTTGGCCAACTAAATTCTCCTTCTCCATGCATCATATCATCTTTAAATTATCCAATATACTAATTATATATATCATGACTATTGTATACCTTTTTACCATTTGATTTTACATATTCTCCAAATCCATCCATACAATTATTAACAAAATCTCCAATATAATGTGATCCATCAGCCCAAATAAATGTACCTCTACCATGTTTTTTACCTAACACATAATCACCTTCATATTTTGCTCCATCTGACCATACTTCACTACCTTTTCCATGTTATTTATCACATTTCCACTCACCTTAAAATACACCTCCATTATTTTTTCTATAAACTCCATATCCTTCTATTCTACCTTCATCAAAATTGCCTTCATAGAAATCACCATTTTAATGAAGAAATCTCCCATATCCATGTGGTTAATTCATTTTCCAATCTCTAAGTAAATACATACATAAAATCAATACCCTTCATAAATAGAGCCATTCTTATAGTAATATCTGCCCTTACCATTTCTTCTACAATTTACAATTTCACCAGCATAAATTGATCCATCCCTATATTAATAAACAGCAAAATCTTTAATCTCAAAACTTTCTAATGGTTCCATTTCATCAAATTTACAACTAGATAATTGAGGTTATGCAAGTTCTATAAAAGTTAAACTGTCTTAAGTATTAATTTAAACTGGTTATTACTATAATGAATTTTCTTTATTAATTATAAAACCAGGTTTTCTCTATTAATAATTTTTCCTTTATTTATATCCCTTCCAATTTTTTTGAATCTAAATTGCTTTTTCTGAATATTAAATTTCCTTCTTTCTTTATGATTCATAGTTAAAATTCGAGATGACTTATTAAAAATTTTTAGGTGAGCTGTGTGCAGAGATCTGATTTTCTTATTTATTACTTAAATTTATTTCCTAATTATTAGATGACAATTAGCTACAACAAGAATTATTTTGAATAGAACCCATAATTTGATTAAAAATATTCAATAAATTATTTTTTTAAATCTTTTTAAAATATCTCAATCAAATTCATTGTCTTCATCTTCATCATCTTCATCATCAATTTAATCTACTAATTAATCTAACTTTCCTGATAAATCTGATTCAAATTTTTTAGAATACAGCTTAGAATGCTAATTCAATAATTATTCCATATTTTCATAAACCTTGTTGTATTTTAATACCTTTATTCCTTTATAAATATCACATTCTAAATCTAACTCTTCCCCTTCTAAAGTTGTGATCTTAACTTTTGTAATGGTATTAACTGTTTCACCAATTTATAGTTTGGATACATACTTTTATTTGATATATTCATCAAATTCTTTTGAGAAATCCATTTCTAAATAATATATATATTTAATAAATTAAAAAAGTAGATTTTCTTTCCACATTTTCATAAAATGCCTAACTAATACAAAATCAATCAAAAATATTATTCTCTTACTCTCTTTAACCCTTCTTACAAATTTCGAAGCATAACTATTTGATTATCATATATAGTTTATAGATTTTAGATGCTCTATTTTTAATATTATTATTTATTACACTAATTCTTCTACAGTTTCCAATTTTAAATATCTTTTTATTTTTGTTCTTATTAAGCAATTTAACCTTTTCAATAAATCTTAAAAATTGATGTTCCTTAGATTTCTTATTCAAATAAACATAACAATCAGCGGTTCTGTAATAAACTAAATATAATAGATGAAGCCACATACCGTCAATCAATTCTTAATATTTAACACTTGAAGAATTTATTATCCAAAAATGAAAATGAGTCTCCTTAGACTCTGATAACTCCAATTTCGAACAATACTCTAGATGATAATTTTTCTTTGGCTTTCTAAATGTTCCACAATATTTAAACACTTGGTCAATTTTATCAAGATTGTCTATAACTAATACATTAATGTTGCTCTGCTCTTTTTTCTCTTACTCCTCCTCAATAGAAGATGTCTATCACATGTTAATAATATAAAAATACATTTGTGTCTTTTTCTGAATTATCAAATCCTCTCTATTAGTCCGCAATCTCTTAATGTGTCTCATAATATATTAGTTCTTATTGCCAAGACATTTTGGCCAGTTCAATATACTCTTCAAGAGAATCTGCATGTAAGGCTCCTAATCTTTTACGCATATCTGAATTTGTTATTTTTAAATAATAAATTATCCCAATATATTTGTGCATTCAATTTCAAATAAAAACATACATGTATAAATCAATGCTGAAGTTAGGTAATTCAAATCTCCAAAATCAAAGAAATTCAAATAAATTAATAATCACTTCAAAGAACCTCCCAACATTATGTTTTCAAATGGAACTCCATCACACAATTAAAGTAACATATTCATAATATAATATCATCAATTAAGAATCACAATCTACTGTATTTTCATAAAATTAGTTTATTAAGGCTAACTTAAGATCAACCAGTTAAAATAGATGTAGAATCAAAACAGATCAACAAATTCATTTCTCATTATCTTCACATAAATAAAAGACCAAAGACTCTACAATTTCATTATCTTCTTCTTTTAATTAGACTAACTCAAAATTGTTAAAATATAATCACTCTACTAACTTTCAATTTAGTAATTTTATTCAGATTTATATTAGTTGATACAAATCAAATTTAGAATAATATAGACTCATTTGATTTAAAATCAGCAAAATTATTATTTAAATAAGGTCGAATCGAAGAAGCATTAATAATATTTGAAAATTATTTGTTATCATATGGAATCAATCCTGAGGCACTTTATTTATCATCACTTTGTTATCAAAAACTAAATTAATATGATAAATTGATTCTATAATTAGAAAAATTGATTTCCATATTCCCAACTTTCTAAAGAAATGCTTATTTGATTTTGGCTAATTATTTGGCTTAAATTAATAGAATTCAAGATTCTATCAACACTTTAACTCTGGCAATCAATAATTTTAATAGATTTTATGATGCTTTAGAATTAAGAGCCTCATTTTATTTAAAGTGCAAATTTACACATTTAGCTATTTAAGATTTTAATTAATTAATTTTAATTAACCCAAAAAAATCAAATGGCTATCTTGGTTTAAGTGATTGTTTTGTCTAAGTGAATTAATAACAATTGGCTTTTAAATATTTAATTAAAGCTCTTTAATTAGAATAATTACCCAATTCAAAACCAATAATAATAAAACTATTTTGGTTATTTTTTGATATAGATGATTACAAATAATCCAACTAATACTTAGATATTTTATAATAGATGTATCCAGAAGATTCTGAATCCTCTTATTTAAAAGGTCTTTGGTTCTAGAAACAAAGTACAAATATATCCTATAATAGATCATACATAGGATGCTTATTTAGCATTTGAACAAGCTGTTTAATATAACAATAATAAATAATTGACAACTTATGCACTTTTGGAAATAATTAAACATGAAATTGATAAAAATAATTTTTATTCAGCTTCACATTATTTAGAAAGAAAGATATTTTTAGATGTTTTTAACGATTAATTTAAATAAATGGAATTCTTTGTAGAAGGGACAGTATTCTTAATGAAAAAACAATTTGATAGAGGCATATAATCTCTTTCTGAAATGATGTTATATAATAAATAAAATGATTCATTAAAAGTCTTAGCTTTGTAATTTAGAGCATATGGATATTTTTGCTAGTCTAATTATTGTAAAGCACTGAAAGACTTATAAGAATGCGATCAAAATCTTTTATAGAAAGTAAATTCTCATTATTAAACATAGGCATCTGTTTATAATTTGGTGTTGTGTAGAGCGTTATTAAAATTTGAAGCAGATGAACTAAATTCTAGCTATCAACTTTTTTCAGAGGCATATGAATTATTCAATTCTAAATAAGAACCATACTTTTATTAAGCTACTATATTAATAAGAAAATATTGTATAAATATTAATGATGATAATCGAATAAACTATTTAAATTAAGCCTTAGAAAGTCTATAGAAAGCATTATTGATTCGAGAATCTTCAAATATAGTATTTTATAAAGGAATTTTGAATTTTGCATTGGGAAATCTTGATTAAGCATATTAGGATTTAGAATAGGCCATTGAAAACAGCAACGAGAATTAAGCATAACATTTCTATGTTAGAGGACTATTACATAATTGTCTCAAATTATATGACATGGCAATTTTAGATTTTAAAAGTTGTTTGCATTTAGAATCAGAACATATAGATTCTTATTTAAATAGATGTAGAGCATATATTCATATAGGAGATCTTGATAATGCATATCTTGATTTGATGAAATATGTTGAGAATAGCAAGGAAAATGATCTTAATTATTAAATGATTGGGATGCTTTTTTTTTATATAGGAAGTATTGAAGAGGCCATTTTCTCTTTAAACATGGATTCAAATATTGATAGCCAATATCTAAAGATCAAGGTTTTAATTTTCTAGAAAGAGTTGAACATAGCTAATTCAGAGTTGTAATTGATTTCAGAGAATAATCATAAAGCTAATATAGATTTTTAATTAGTAAATATTCTTAAGTAAATGTGTTCAGATGAAATTTACACAAATTTAAAAGATAACATTTCTATAATAAGTAGGATACAAATGAATAGATAGGAGGGTGAAATATTCAAATTATCTCATATATGGTTTTATTATGGAGTGTTACTTACATTTTAGGGATAATATTAATTGGCGTAGGAATATTTAAACCTTTCTTACGAATTTGAAAGAAAATCAGAAAATTTTAATAGTGATGATTTCGGAAACTAAATATATATCTTTAAAGAATATTTATTTAATAGTGCTTTAGTAAATTTAATGATGATAAATAACATAGTTGCTATAGAGTTATTAAATACTTTATATGAATATTTAAATAATATGGAAGAGAAGGTTTAATTGTAGATATTTATAAAATTGATATAGGATGATATGCTTGATACAGCAAAGAATAATAAATTAATAATATATAATGAATTTTATTTATTTCAGTAAAATAATAGACTAAGTTCACTATTTCCAGTATTAAAGTTGCCTTTGAAAAAATATAATGTAACAACTAAATTGTCCTTTTGTTTACCTAAGATTGAATTTCCCTCATAAGAAATGGTATTTGATTAAAAGTTACTTCTAAAAATTTCGGTATATAATGTATAATAGCATTAGCCATAAATAGTAGAAAATTATCCTGAAGCTCCATGGATAAAGAGAATAAAATCGACAATTGTATTTACAGATAATTTAAGATCGATAGATTAGGAACTAGAATCTACAATAAGGGATGGAGAAAGAGGAGAAGAATTTAAAGAAATAAAATGAAATTAGGGTTGAATTTGATATGAATATGACTAAATTACTGAATATTTTGAATTCATTTAATAAAGTTTAAATTGAAAGATGTGACAAATTTGCAGTTTATTATAATCAAATATAATGTCATGTTAATGTAATTGAGTATATTAGAGAGATTTTAATCTGTTTTCACTAAAAATTATAAATAATAATTTATTCATGGGATAAAGTTGTTGTAACAAACAAACTATAGAATTAAGTAATGAATAAATGACAGATTGGTGTTAAAATATAGAAGGTGTTAAATTTTGTGAAAACCTTGATGATATTATTAATTCTAATGATTGTAACTCTAATTAAGCTAGAATTCTAAGCTCCCATATAATATTTACATTTTAATAGTAAATACATCCTACTTTATCATAAGAAAGTAGTTATTATGAAAAAATGAACAGTATTTAAAAGTAAAATTTGGATGAAGACAGTCCTACATTTAAAGGTAGAAAAATATTATCGGAAAAATGATGAGAATAGGATGATTTTGAAATTAGTTATATATTATTCTTTAATGTATTTCCTGTTCATTTTAAGAATTAAAATGTTTTATAGATATAATAACCAAATATATATGATTTTCAAAAATAATTAAATTTTTTATTACGTGATATTAAAAATAGTTCAATTATACTTAAGAATAATATAAAAAAGGGTATCATTATACAAAAGAGTGTTAATTAATATTATTCTAAATTTAAAGAAAATTTATAGGAATCAATATTAGAAGTTAATGATGATTAATTTGTATAAATATAACAATTTCTAATAATATATATATATATATAATATATAATTATACTGATGGGTTGTGGATCAAGTAAAGGTGAAGAAGTGGAAAATCCAAATAAAAGTAGTGAAATATATTCTATGGTATAGTAAAGGATGTTGCACATTTCAAAATTTCATCCTCAGGCATGGTTTCAGAAAAACATGGATTAATCACTAATGATTATACTCTCCTGAAACCTCCCATCGGAAAAGGTATAATTAAAGATTATAGAAGGTGCTTATGGTGAGGTAAGAAAAGGAGTACATAAAGTCACAAATTAAATCAGAGCGATAAAAATGATTTCAAAGGAAAAAGCAAGCAAGATGGAAGTTGAAAGATTAAGAATAGAAATAGAAATTTTAAAAAGATTAGTAAATTTACAATTTGAAAATAGGATCATCCCAATATTATTAAGATTTATGAGTTCTATTAAGATAGTAAAAATATTTATATTGTGACTGAATTATGTACTGGAGGGGAACTTTTTGATAAGATACAAGAATAATAATCTTTTTCTGAGAGAAAAGCAGCAGAAACTCTAAAATAGATACTGAGTGCAGTTAATTACTTACACAAGAGTAAAATAGTACATAGGTACAAGATTAATGTGATTTGATTTAGAGATCTTAAACCAGAGAATATTCTTTATGAGTCAACAAAACCATAAGCTTTATTAAAGATAGTAGATTTTGGTACTAGTCGAATGTTTGAACAGGGTTATAAGATGAATTAAAAACTAGGAACAGTAAATTATTGATGCTTAAATTTAGCCATATTATATAGCACCAGAAGTCTTGGAAAGGAAATATGATGAAAAATGTGATGTATGGTCTTGTGGAGTAATTTTATACATTTTGCTTTGTGGGATTCCTCCATTTAATGGAGAAGAGGATGAAGAGATACTTGATTCTGTAAGAGAAGGTCAATTGACATTTGATGGAGAAGAATGGAATCAGATATCTTATGAGGCTAAATTATTGATCACAAAGATGTTGGAGAGGGATCCAAAGAGAAGAATCAGTGCTGAACAAGCATTGAGAGATCCTTGGATTACAACATATGTTAAAAAAACAGAGATGGATTTACCATAACTAACCAAAGTTTTGAATAATCTAAGAAATTTTAGAGTGGAGAAGAAGTTTTAAGAGGCTGCCTTAACTTTTATGGTTAATTAAATGGCTACTAGTTAAGAGAAATAAGAATTGTTATAATAGTTTTAGGCTTTAGATTTGAATGGAGATGGAAGATTATCTAAAGATGAACTTATTTTAGGTAATATCCTTCTCTTTTATTTAAGGTTATGCTAAGGTAATGAGTTATACTGATGCTGAATTGGAAGTGACTAAATTAATGAAATAAATAGATTAGGATAAGAATGGAAGTATAGATTATTCAGGTTTATTTAATAATTATTATTAATTTTAGAATTTGTCTTGGCTACTTTTAATAAAGTCAAATTGTTGGAAGATAAACGATTAGAATAGGCATTTCGATTGTTTGATAAGGATGGAAGTGGTTCAATATCTATTGATGAAATTAAAGGAATCTTTGGATCTGATGAAACTGCAGTTAGTGATGATGTATGGAAGGAATTATTGGCAGAAGTAGATGCTAATGGAGATGGATCTGTATTTATAATATTTTATTATTAGATAAGTTTTTAAGAGTTCAAAGAAATTATTGTTAAAGCCATCAATGTTAGTTATTCAGATTAAAAACCCATAAAATGATTATATATTATATTTTTAATGGATAACCTACTCACTGCTCTTTTAACTCATTTGATTGATAGCAGTAATCCTGATTATGTTTAAATAATGAGTAACTATGAATCCTTTAGATCCATAATTAATGCCAATATTGATGCATCTGCTAAAGCATTCTAAATTGAGAAATTTCTGTAATCTCTCAAACCTGAACAGAGACATACTCATAGAAGTTCTAATTATGATCTTTAACCTCGATCTAAACAATTTAACAGTTCATTAGTGTTAGTAGAAGCAAAGCTATTTGAAAAGAAATTCCAACAGCATACACAAGAAATAGAAGAGATGTTAACAAATCTTTGAATATTATTTGGTTTCATTTATGAAATAGATATTTTTTATAAATCATAACAACATCACTATTTGTCATATCTTAATTAGTACCTGATTCAACAAATACTTTCACTTTCCCACTCTTTCCAAAAGCACTATCAATTTTACCTTAAATATTTCCTTATTTGATAACAATCAACTTTCCTATATAATTTGCAATATTTGTTTCTTTCTTAAATAAATCCTTAATAAGTAAAGTGTAATTATCTATAACCTTTTCCACTTTTCCATTTTTAGTCTTCTTTCTAAATATTCTTAAGTAATTCTATTGAAATAATTATTAAGTTGTGTATGAATACAAAATGTTTCCATAAAATGCAATTCTACATATATTAGCTTCTAAATCAGTATCTAATTTTGAAGCAATAACTAAAGAATTCATAGATGCAATTAATGGTTTCTCCAATTACAACACACCATATAAATTGTATTTTTCTTATTACTTTACATAATCTATAAATATTAATATATAATATATATATACCTTCATAATCCTCAAGATATTCTCCTTCACTATTAATTTCTAATTATAAATTCTTGGGTCTAATCATTAATTTCAATTATCCCATAACAGTCAAATGACCAGAAGTAATATGAAATTTATTCGAAGACTTTAATTATCCTTTATAATAACTAATCTTCTTAAAATCAATAACAATATTTTCCAATAATGACACAATGCCTGGTTAACATACAATTCCTCTTTCAATTTCTTTGGCATCTAAATTAGTAAATAATGCAGCTATTCTATCTCCAGGTTCTCCAATCTAAACTGGTTTTTTAAACATTTAAAGACTCTTGATCTTTTTATTCAAATTGAGCATAGGAAAAAAGACTTCATCATTTGGTTTCATTGATCCTTAGATGATAGTACCAGTTGTAACAGTTCCTTAACCCTTTATTTAGAAACAATGATCAACCATAAACAAGAGCCCCTTATTTAATTACGCTTATCTATTTGGAATAGTTATATTTTTTAGTAGAATACTTAATAGATCTTCAATTCCAAGTGCTTATATTGCTGATACAGGAACTAATGGAACTTAATTTCCAAACTTTGTTTTAGATAGAACATTAGCAATAATTTTTTTTTGTTTATTTATTATTTCATCTGTTGCTAAGTCTATTTTGTTCAAGACCACAATTAATTTATCAGCCAATATCTCACCAATAACTAAACATTCAGCTGTTTATGTTTAAATGCCTTTAGTAACATCAATTACTAAAAACATCATATCAATAATTTATGCTCCTCCTATAATGGTCTTAATTAATGATGCATGTCCAGGACAATCGACTAATGTAAATTGAAAATATCTTAAATGATTTATTGTCGATACTTTCCCTATTCATTTTGATTACGAGTGTAAAAAGCACTAAATCCCAGATCCAAAGTAATTCCCCTCTCCTAACTCTAAGGGTTCTTATCTAGTGAAGCTGTTGATGTTATCTAATAGTAATAATAAATAGATTAATTACTTTAGACAATGTTTTAACCAAAGATGTCTTACCAGAATCAATATGTCCTAAAACACCAACATTAATGTTAATGGTATTTTATTTCTTAACTTGTTCTATTTCTTGTTATGAGATGAATAAACTTTATTCCATTTATTAAGTATATAAATAAATCAATAATGATCTTCATGCATGATTTAATATTCCACATTCCTCTCTTGAGTGATACCTTACAACTATAAAGAATATTCAGCAATTGCCTTTTATTTGGTTACTGGATTCTCTCTATCATAATCAGTATCAAATTCTATCTATGCTTTTTTATATGACACAGGCTAAAGTCATATATATTATTAATACTTCTTCAAAATTCCTGATAGGAAACATACCATCTACACAACGATGAATTGGTAAGATTTAAAAACTTAATCCAATGATCACACCTATTGTGGAATAAATGTCAAAGTTTTAATGAAGAAACAATGAAACAGCTATATTACCCAAAGGATTAAATAAGACAACAAATTCAAGCATATTAATCATTTACCATGATAATTCCTAAGATATACTTTCCTTTACTGTTCTCCTTCTCAAAATGTTATACTTATCAACGAAATAAAATAAAAATAAACCAATTAAAGAACTAAATACACCTATAGGAATGGCAGTACCAAAGAAAAAGGCAAACCACATAGTTTTGATTATGTCTGCATATCTCATGGCTAATTGATAATCAACTTCTTCCATGATTTCATTTGCTTCCTTTTGTGTAAGTAAACAATCATTAACTTTTTAAATTTAATGATCTCTTTACAATTTTCTTATCAAACTCCAAGGATCAATAAACCAAATTATTGGGGCGATGGCAGCATTCATAATAAAAATAAGAGATTCATTATACATAAATCCACCAAAACCATATACATTACTAAATATCAGGATATCTATAACATAACTGACAATTGCAGCATTTACAAATAAGGAAATGGTTAATTTATTTGCATATGATGTTTAAAATTTAGTATTAGTAGATATTTTTTCTATTTTAGTGATCCACTTCATTAAAGGTTCAATTAATAATTTATTAACCAAAACAATTGTTGAAGCAATTGTAAATGAAATCATTTAAACATTTTTCAATTTTCCTTTATCATCAACTCCAATTTTCCTTTTTTAAATTTCTTCATTGTAAACTAATTGAATACATCGGATTGATAAATAATAAATAAAAAAGAAGGTAATTCCTTATAAAGCAAGTGTAATGAAGAATCCTTTCATTCTGGCAATTATTTTATCTTGAGTCAATGTGGCCAGATTTTCCCACATAATATCATTAGGTTCAGGTGATTACTCAATAAATATTTTTTAAGCCTGCCATTATAATTCCATTTCATCTAAACCAGGAGTTTTCCCAGAATATAAAAATGTTTTCATTTTATCAATTAAAGTATGTGTATTTTAACTTAGAACTAAGTCTTTCATTTTTTCACTTTCAAATGATACAAAAGCTATGCCACTAAATTATCTATTAGTCCAAAAATATTCTTCTTATAATTCCTTAATTCTCCTTTGTGATGTTTCAATTTCTACTTCACAATCTCTAACATCTTAACAATCATATTTCATATTTGATGTTTATAAAGCAATCTTTTTCTTCTATAATGTTTTTTCAATTTTAGCTTCCTCTGCCAAAATTTCTGTTATATCATAAACTAAAACAACTTTAGTAACAGTTATTTAAATGTTAGTATCTGAAACTGCATAATTCTAAAATAAATTAGTCAATTCCCATCTATAATTAACATTCAATGTTTTTGGAATATTAGTCACCATAATAGTATAATCACTTGGTGTTAATTATGATTCATCTATTTGATTATCTAACTTTTTTTGATGTCTTCTAAAAAGTTATAATAAAATGATCATTATAATAAGCATAATTAAATTGGCCTTTTGGATAAATACCACAACTTCTGAATTGCTAAATTAATATGAATACAATCACTTTAGTTTATTGGCTATTGACAATTTTAGGAATATGGATTCTTAACAATTAGGTTCCATCTATTATGATACTGGATTCAAGGTTTATTATCTAAATAACTAATAGATATACTAACAAAATTCACCGTGATAATTGCTTACAATATTAAAAAGTGCTACAAGACTTTGTAAACATAATAAAAGGATGCAAAATTTCAAAAAATTATAAAATAATGGAAATCCTGCACCTAAAAATTTCAGTGATTTGATATCATCACAAAATGGAATTTCTTTTCTCTCTATTTCAAAACCACAACAAGGACATGTTTCAGCTGAATATTTAATCATAAAATACATTTTTTAGGCTCTACATCATCATCCTCAATATGAGCCTTAGTATCAGGAGCAGTTCGTCTGGCCAATGCATGTTTTCTAGCTACATTCCAATCACAAGGCATCTTCAATGGGTTATAATCCATTATAGAAAAATTTTGTCAATCAAAAAAAATTATTTAATCAATTAAAGAGTTTTAACAATAATTTTGATAATTATTTCTAATCATAAATAATCGTTAACATTAAGATTATAGGTCTTACTCTCCTTAAGTTTTTACTTACTTCTATTCTTCAGTAAAGATGTTATTCTTGTGATAACATAAATATTAAAAATTGTTATGTAAGAATATTCGTTATACTCTGTTTTAACTAATTATTAATATAATTTATGGAAACTGACGAAGCTCCTAAACCAAAGAAAGCACCTTACAAATCAAAGAGATACTTCCTAAGTTCATTAAATACTTACTTTGGTTATCAATTAGTACAACTATGTACTAATTTAGATTTAATAACTTCGTAATGACACTGAGCATTCTGAAGATCCAAATCTCATTGTAGGCACCACAATCTTATAAAGTAAATACCCATTGCATCCAGCAGTTAGAAAAGTTATTGATGTATGATTATCAATCAGTATGAAATTAGCCATCCAAAATGTCATTTTTATAAAAAGTCATTTTAGACAGTGATGTAATAATTTATGATATTAACACATGTGAACATAGTGAATGTGAATATGCAATAAAATCATTAAAATTAGGATCTTATGATTAAGAAAAAATTTTAATTTTAGTTTCATCTGTAATGGCTTGGTCTGCAACAGATCCTAAAGAAAAGAAAGCTGGAGAAGAAGAAGAAGATGCTGGTTATCCTCCAGAATCAGGAGAAGAAGAAGGAAAGCCATAAGATGATGCTGAAGATGCTCCTCCTAAAAAGGAATATACACGTTTTATTGAAAGTGATTATCCTAAAAGGAAAGCATTACCTGAATATGAGAGTTTATGCTCTCTAGAAAGTCTATGTTTAAGTATTAATAGACCTAATCTCAAAACATTTATTCTTTGTGCAGGTATATTGTATGGAATGGGAGAAGATCACTTTTATACTAAATTTAAAGGAGCTTGGTTATAAAATACAATCACATTTTACAATAGAAATAAAGTGCCATGCATTCATGTTAAAGATTTGGCATTATTTGTTTAAAAGTTGGTTGAGAAACCAGTTAATTAAAAATATATCTTTGCAATTGATCACAATCAAAATCCATCACATAAAGCCATAATTGATTCAATATCTAAAGGAGTTGGGAATCAGAAAATTTAATAATCTGAAGAAGCAATCCAGGAATTCAAAATTGATCTTAGGATGAAACCAACCAAAGTATTTGATGCTTTTCTTGAAGAATAAGGAGATTAAGGTGATGAAGAGTAGGCAGTTGATAAATTTACATTTAATTGGTGGTGTAAAGAAGGTATAAGAGCTAATATCGCAAAGATAAGATAAGAATTTGTTGATTATCATAATTTAAAACCAATACGAATTGCCATTACCGGTCCACCTGGAATTGGGAAAAGTACTATTGCTAATTAAATATCTACTTATTTTAGTATTCCACATATTTCCATTAAAGAATTGATATAGGAATATTTAAATTAAACTAGTGAAGAAGTAGACCAATTGAAGGCAAGTTTAGAAGAGAATAGAACTCAACTTGTTGATGAAGCTAAAGCTTAATATGATATTTCAAGAGAAAAAAGAAAATAATTAAAATAACCATACATTCCATTTGATGATAGTAAAATTGAAGCAAGATTGACAGATGAATAATTGATTACTATATATAAATGGCGATTGATGCAGAATGATTGTTAGAATAGAGGTTTTATTTTGGATAATTATCCAAAGACATATGCTTAGGCCAAATAACTATTTTATAATATTGAAGGAGAAGGAGAAGAACAAAAAGTGACTTTGAATAAATTGATATTACCTGAACATTTTATTGTACTTGGTGGTAGTGATGAATAAATAATTGACAGAATTAAGTTCTCAAAAACTCATAAATATGATGAAGAAGTACTTTTGAAAAGATTAAAGAATTATAAAATACTCAATACAAAAAAGGGATATACTATTTTGATTGATTTTTATAAGGAATTGAAGGTAGATGTATGTGAGATTCCAGTATTCAATAAGTAAACTAATATTTAGGATACATGCAGAAGTTTTATTGAAAGGGTATGAATTTCATATTATATTTTAGAATGGGAAGTATAAGAATTATAAACATATTGAGTAGGAATAGGAAGAGAGTAGGTTGAATGAGAAGAAAGATTAATTATTAAAGTAGTAAGAACAAAGTTAGAAATTGAAGGAATTGAAAGATAAGAAGGAAGATGAGTTATGGAAGATTCAAGAGGAAGAGTATAAGATCAAATAGGAACATAGTGTTAATTATGAGAAAGAATTACTTGATTCAAGATCTTTGCCATTGAGGTAAGAAAATACAATAAAATAATAGATAATATTTGAATGACAATGTAGTGCCATTCATTACAGAAGGTTTAGTGGAGATTGTAAAATAGAATCCAGAAGATGTTATAGATTTCTTGTCTGAATTCTTGTTTAAGAGATCATTGTAAGTTAGATTCCCAGATCCCAAATTGTATTTTGAGAATTCTGAGTGATTCGACACCTAATAACAAGAAATCATATATTCATTTTTTATAATCTTTTTTTCAATTTTAATGAATTCCATTGATTGTCAGTCTAAGATTTTTATTCTTTATATTAATTTGTGTATTCCTTTGAATCCATTCGAATGTACTTACCTTCAACTTATGAAGGGTATTCTAGACTAAAGTTTGAAAATCCTTTATTCAAAATATATAAATCAGGATAATGTAGATTTGGATAAGCATTTATGTTTCGATCAGTATTTCTTATTTATTTATAACTAAAATAAAGTAGATATGAATAATTACATTTAAACACTTCTCTTTTCTGAGAATTCACAGTATAATACAATAACTGGTTTTACAGTAGGAATTTATTTAAAAAATATAGACTCTATCTCGAAAGGATTGCAAAGATGAGTTGCACCTTGGATGTGACCACCCTCAAACTCAAATTTGTAACGACAATCAAACAATGTTATATCATTAGCATTTTAATACTAAATTATTAATTACTCAATTTTACTAAAGTTTCTGAGGTGATATAATTTACAGCATCCTTTTCAAAATGCTTTAATTTATTTAATCCCTCATTCTCATCACAGAAATTAACTGGAACTCTGAATGAACTAAAAAATTCTTATCTTTCAAATTATCTTTCAGGACTACTGGTTTCACTCGAAATTGAAACTCCTCTTCTCAACCAAGAATCATCTCCTATTACTATTTTTTTGTTTGGATTTGATAATTGCTGACTTCTTGTTGGGCTCAACAATAACAACTCATCTCCAAATCTCTTGGTAGAATGATTTGAATCACAGTCAAAAGAACTTAATGAAGCACAAGTCTTGAATAGAGACAAGAAATTAGGCATCTCTTATGATGAACAATTCATATAATCTTTCCGCTATTTTACTTTTAAATATAAATATAAATATAAATAAATATATATATATATCAAATCAAAAATGCTTTACGGCATAATGGACACTTCACTTAAATATACTACCTTTAAGCCATTGAACTACTACAATGAGTACATATTAGATGTCCACATAATTATCCAATAACAATTGAAGCTTCATTCATTTATTAACTACAAACAGGACATTCTGTATTGTATTCTCTCCAATTAATTTTACTATTTTATTAATAATTCCAAATTGCAGCTATAAAATATAATTTAATCTTAACTTATATCACAATAGGTTCTTTCATCTAATTCCAATTCTCTATTACAACCATCCTCCCAAATACATTTATCACCACTCACAACAACAAACTTATATTCTAATTCATCATCTTAAATCATAGTTCCCAATTTCCAATTATAATCAATGTATCTTTTCATTAATCTACCTCTTTTAGCATTCCATTTACCAAACTATTCTGTACTTCCAACAACCACCAAATAATCATTGTATGAATTAGTTTTATAGTTGATTGAAAAGTGAACAAACCTAGGAACCTTTCCAAGTGTCGTCTAATTAGTGTTCCTTTCCCATTCTGCTTTCAATTCAACTGACTATGGAGCAGTTAAAATATTATAGATTCTATTAGGTGTCTATTCCCAACATATTTCATTGCTAAACATTTTTGTGATAACAAATTTGTATTCAAATGACTTAGACACTGAAATTGTAAGATACCAAGTATTTCCATTTAAAATCATTATCTAAGCATTCTATGGATTCCAATCTCCTAATTCTTAAGTACTCCCTAAAACACATGGAACATATGGCCAAATAACTTGTTTATTTAAAGCAAAGGTAACTTGCTTTTAACCAAGTGTAATTTAAATCTTTTCCAGATTGTCATCTAATTTATAGATCAAATAATACTAATAATTACATAAGAGTCCATCTCAAAGCTAATTTTCCTTTCAAATTTCATGCTATTATCAAAAGTGTATGTAATTATCTCATTATTTTAGATAATAAATGAAGAAGTATATTTGCTCTTGTTCACCTTATTTAACTATAATGAATGATTATTTGAACTTAAATTCACATCTTTAGGTGCATTAGAAGTTTTGAGTTGGTATTGAACAAGCATTAACTTGTAATTGTATATTATATATATTATCAAAGAATATAAAAATACATACACTTTATTTTATTCATTTCTCAACAGAACTACTTTCAATGGATATATCCAATGTTATTAAATGCAATATTTCAATAATCATTTTATACTTTTCATTTAACATTAAATCAATCAATTAAGCTTAATTATAATAAATGAGTACAAGTAGATACATTTCAAAGAAGCTTCAGCCATTTATCACTTCCAAATTAGAACTAACTCAACAACTTGAAAAACTTGAGAAAGAACAAAAGGAAGAGGAAAGTTTAGGTGATTAATACTTTGATCAATTAGGCATAGTAGAAAAAGTAAAAATGAATATCATATATCAATGAAGGAATAAGATACGCTTGTCCGTATTTTAGAAGAGTATAGTAAGAGGACTACTGTTAAATAGAATGGAGATGCGGATTAAGGATAAAATTAAGATTCTCAGATTGAGAAAGCTGTTATTGAGACCTTGAGTTTGTATTTGCTAGGCAATAGCAGAAAAGAATAACTAGAAGCATTATAAGAAAGGGAAATAGTTAAAAGGTAATCTTCTATTAATCTAACTCTTGGATAGAAAGGCATCAACGAATAAAAAATAGTTGATGATGAAAACTAATTGAATGAAAATGAATATGGTTATTATGTAACTTTGAAATCTGAAGACACTTCTATGGATGTCAAAATACCTGCAACAATTAAAACCTTTAAGGAATTGAAATAGATCATCAAATCTTGCTTCATGTTAGAAGAAAATGAAATATTTTGTACAGATTTAATGGGTAATCTATTCTAAGATAATATGGTTTTGTTGGATTAAATTTATCCTCCTCTTTATGATTTAATGAAAAATTATCAACCTATTATTGGAATCTAAGTAGTGAAGTAAGTTAAACTTAAAGAACTTATTCAGAGTGGAGATGAAAGTTTATTATCTGATGATGGTGCAAGATATTTCATTAAAAGATTAAAAACAACCAAACCTGTTTAAAAAAAAATTAATTGGAATATATATCTAAGTTACTTAAACAATTTTAAATATTTTATTGAGACAATTTTGTTTCTTATGGTTCTTGGTTTATTTTTAATTGTTTAAATAGATTAAGTTAAATTTACTACTAGTTCCTCTGTGATCACTTCACTTGGAAAATAAATGTAAGTTTCTAAATCACTATTATCACCAATCAACAATATTTCAGAACTTATAAATTAAACACTTACTTATAGTGCTGATGATAATAAATATCCTACATATCCTTTAGTATCTGGATTGTTAATTCAAACATTAGTAAAAAAAGTAAATTTTATTTTTATTTAGGAAAAATTAGAAGATTGTTCTATTTTAAATAACAATTAGAAAAAAATGTTTATTGAAAATAATTAAAGTTGTTTAGATTTTTCTACTATACTAACAGACAATTTATCTGATGAATATCAATTCAACAATTTTAATCCATCTATTTACAATCAAGAATTTGGAGGATATGTTTGGGAATTGAATTTAGCATCCAAAGAGGAATTTGATGAAAATATGTAATAACTTTTTCAGAAGAATTGGGTTTAATATAATATAAAATCATCAAAATTCATTTTAAATTATTATAACACACCTACAAAAAGACTAATCTAAGTAGTTATTACAACTATTTACTTGTTTAATGATGTAGCTACTTATTTTAATTTAGATGTTATTAAATTATAACAGCATTAATCTAGAATCATTTGATTTTAATAAATCTTCTGAAACTGATAATTTTTATGACGAAATTATATTCTATTTATCCATCCTATTATTATCTTCATCATTTTTAGGTAAGATCAATATCATTTATATTAAGATTTCTTTGCCATATACTTAAAGAACTCAGATAACCCTTTCATTTTTTTGTATAATACTTATTGTGATCTAAAAAATAAATAAAGAAAGTTATAATCCAAAAAAAAAGAATTGTCAAGTGTAGAATAGCAAGAATTACAGTAGAAAGAACTAATCATTGGAGATTTTGTTATTTTTAAACTGTCTGGTATTTATATTGTGATTAAAATCCCTTTGATTTTTGACATTGTTTGTAATAAAAACAAATTATATTAGACATAATCTCAAATATTGCCATACTAGTTAGGGGAACAATATAGGAGGTGTATACTAATGCATTAAATGAAATTTTAATAAACTCAAATGTATTTTAAGATGCATCTAAATTAATTGTTCCAGCATTTATATTGAAAATATTTACAGGAGTTTAGGTTTTACTGTTAATGGGTTCAATTATTAGATTTTTAGGTAATTGGAGTCCTTATCTAAAATGTTATGGATTAGTGATGATACGAGTAAACCATTTAATCATAATATTAGTTCAATAAATAATCTTCATTTTTATTATTAGTCCTCATATTTATTATCAGTATAAGTGCAATGTCTTGGTCCATAACAATTCAAGGAAAGATTATAAATTAAGATAATTTCTTTTATGATTTTCTTGGCTTATTACGTTGCACCTTAAAATATGGAATGCATAATGACTTAGGAGATTTAGGCCTAGAAAATAACTATTACAAATAAATAAGTTATTCTTTTGAAACTAGATATGTATTTAAAATCTTTTAAATTAAGCTTCAATACTTGATAATTTTAATTATATCCTTTATGATGGTTCCTATATTCATATCACTAATGACACAATAGGTACACAACACTAAATTAGAAGCAGAATAGAAAATGATAGAAATGCATAAAGAAAAGGAAGAAGAGAAATAAAAATAAAAATGAATTTTACTCTATATTTAAATGTGCTTGAAGTTATCTTTTTATAATTGTATTACTATATTGTTATATCTCATTACTCTATATAGAAAGTCCATTTATTTTATATCAGATTAATTCAACATCTAATATTTTGAATTAATTTATAAAATAATAAAAATTTACAATTTATCAATTAATTCTTACTTCTAAATTGAATTATTAACAGACAGTTGGATTTGGAGACAGAAACAGTGATCTTAAGAATTGTAAAAAATGTAGTAAATCTTTATCTTACATATAATGCTTGTAGATGTCTATTATTATATAATATATTTATATGAATGAAATAGCAAAAACATCAATATAACAAGAATCACATCTTACATTAAAAACCAATTAGGACACCACTTATAATTGATAAAACAACTAAGCCCATAAAATTTAGCAAGATAATATCCTTTCATAATTGAATATTCATTACAAAAAATTCTGGAAATAAATAACAAGCAGTGTAGGTCAAGAATATTTCAGTGTGTCCAACTATGCAGCGCTGAATACTTTGATATATTTTACATCTTTATATTTTTCTGAATACATTTCCATATAATTATTCACACTAAGCAATAGGGCTGTAAGAAATCCATGTTAAAACACAATAATTGGAAATGCCAAGTATGCCAATTAATCTGCAATTATTTATGTTCTCTTTGTAGATACATTTGTTGCTCCGATACAACTAAGCATTCTTCCTGCCATCCAAGTTTAAAAGCTCAAAGTCAAAAAGGCCTTATGAGCAAATAGCGATTGAAACACTGTGAATATGATTGAAAATATGAAGCATGGTTCAGAGGGCACTAAATTTAACATAATCTAATTTACTTGTAGGAGAAATGAACATCGATAGTATGTAATTGTGATAGTATCGGAGACATCTATCTAACATAATATTTTCTTTTCTAAAATTTAAATTACAAAAAAAATGTCAGAAGAACAAATTAACGAAACGAAAGAAGCTGCTGAGCCTTACAAACCTGTTGATTTTAAAGGCGAACCACAACATACTGAAATAAAAGTAGCTCAACCTAATTATGGAAATGATGATGTACCAATTGGAAAATCTTCAAATAAATAAATGCTTGATGAATTTCCACCTGAAGGTTATGTCCCAAAAAAGCCAGCAGCCAAAAAGGCACCCAAAAAACCTGTACATCTTCCTGTAAAAAATGATGAACCTGAAGTTGTAGTTAACCCTGATGAAATTCCTATTAAACCTGCTGGAGGTAGTGTATTAGATGAACAACCTGTTGGAGGAGGCAAGAAATTTGCAATTAGTGAATATCCTGAAGGAATGGAAGGTGGAGGAGAAGATGTATAATAGACAGTCCTTCCACTTGCTTAGCGTTTGAAGTCAAAAGCATGGAAATTGAGATAGAGTGCTTTTGAAGAAATGGCAGAACTCTTTTAAAAAGATGAATCTCTTGATGAATATTATGAAGAGTGGCCTAAGTTAATTAATGACAATAATCCTGGAAGTTAAGAAAAAGCATTGATAGCCCTATAAATATTTATTTCCAAGTGTAATAAAGGTTAATTTACAGCAAGATTTGATGCAAAAGAGACTATTAGAATGTTAATTGATAAATGTATTGCTCCAGGAAAAAAATAAATAGTAAAACTTAGTTATGAAATCTTTTTTGATATATTTGAAAGAAGAGATAAATAAGAAATGTTTGATGTTGTTATTGAAATGTTGAAAAATAAAGTTTAAAAAGTTTAATGTGCTGCAATTCAAAGTTTAATTGAACTGTTAAATACATTTGGTCCTAAGAGATTCGATTATTTAAAACCATTCTTTCCAGAAATTGAGAAATTATCATAATCTACAGTTTCATCAATTAAAACAGAATGCATGAATTTTTATAAAGAAGCTCATAAATGGTTAGGTGAACCAATTTTGGCACCTTTTATTAAAGGGTTAAAAAAATTGTAATTGGAAGAGTTAGAAAAATTCCAAAAAGAATGGTAACCTGTTCCAATGGTACCAACAAGAGGAGGAGATGCTGTAACTGTAGGATAAGGTGGTGGAGCTAATAATGGATTAGATGCTTATGATTTGGTTGATGCTGTTGATTTATTCAATAAATATAATGAGAAGTGGTGTGATAAGGTTTTGGCTTAGACTAAATGGAATGAAAAATAAGCATTATTAGATTAATTATTAAAAGAGGCAGCTACTCCTAAATTAGCTCCTGGTAATTATGTACCAATGATTGCTATGATTAAAAAACTATTAGTAGATTCTAATTAGGTTATAAATGTATGTGCAGTTAAATTATGTGGAGCTTTTGTTAAGGGTCTAAGAAAAAACTTTACTGCTTAAGCAAAACTCTTATTTCCTCTTTTGATGGTTAAATTAAGAGAAAAAAAAAATATTTGCTAAGAAGCTAGAGCTGCTATGGAATTATTCCATTACTGTTTATAAGTTGAAGATGTTGTTGAAGATTTCAAGGAAGGACTTGCTGATAAGAATCCTTAAATGAGAGCCTAATGTCTTTTATTATTTGCTAAACTTGTTTAGTTGAAAGGATTTCCTTAAGGAGCACCTAAACCTAAATTTGTAGATTGTGTTAAATAATTATTACCACTTGCAAAGAAATTAATTGAAGATAGTGTTCCAGATGTAAGAGAGGCAGCAGTATAAAGTCTAGGAACTCTTAAACCATATTTATCAGATTAATTGATTAATTCATTTTATTCAGATATTGGATAATAAAAATTAAGTAAAATAAATGAAATTTCTGGTTTAATTGAAGAGGAGAAAAAGAAGGAATAAATAAAAAAATAACCTCAATAAACTAAAGAACAATAATCAATTTCATAGATTCAGCAATCCACTCTACAAACAAATTAAATATAATAATAAGGAACTGCTAAGAAACCTCCACTTTCTCAAAAAAGTAATATTGTAATTACTGAACAACCTGAATAAAGTATAGATCAATTAGAAGATTTATTAAAGAGTTATGGAGTTGATGATCAATTTTTTGAAAACATAAATGGAATGGCTAAATTAAAGGCTGAAGCTATTAAAATGCTTGAAAATGAAACTGATACTATGTAACATCATTTTGAAGACATTTTGAATTTCTTGAGAATAAAATTAAAGGATTGGAAAGAATCTAATCTTTCAATAAACAAAGAACTATTTGCCATTTTATTATATGCAAATAACTTAGATCCAAAACCTTTTACTTAAAAATCATTTTAACCTTTGTGTAAATTACTAGTTGAAAAAATGACAGATTCTAAATTTAGAGAAGATATCTATATAATTTTGAAGGGATGTTGTGAATGTGTTAATCCAAAATATATAGTCTTGTATTTGATGACATAAGCTGTGCCAAAGGAAGACAAAGAAAGTGGTAAACTTACTATTATGCCTCCCTAAAAGATTGGAGAAGTAATTAATAACATTTCAAAAATTATTGATATCGTTACTATACGAAATGTTCCAGTAAAAGAAATTATAGATTTCGGTAAAGAATAATTACAATCAACAAATGCTATTATCAAGACATCTTGTGTAGAATTGTTCAAGACTATCTATAAATATATTGGTTAAGAATTACTTTAATTTTTAACAGATGTCTAACCACCAATTATGAAGACACTTAATTCTGAATTCGAAAAAATATCAGTCTTAACATCTTATGAACCAACAATCACTTTTACAGGAGATGCAGCTAAGGAATGTGGAGTGATATAATCTTAACCACTATCTCAATCAATTATGTAATCCACAATTTCATCAATTAATGATAATTTACCAAGAGCTGATATTTCAAACTAGTTATAATCAGTCTTAAAGAAAATGGCAGATGTATAATGGAATAAGAGGAAAGAAGGAATTGAAGAATTGGATAAAATATTGACACACAATAATAATAGAATTTAAATAAATGGATTAAATGATTTAATAAATATGTTAAAATAAAGATTAAGTGATAACAATAAATAATTAGTTAGACCTATTGTGTAGATTGTAGGAAGAGTTGTTGAGGCCTGTGGAAAAGATTTTAAATCATCAGGAAAATAATTAATTTCACCATTAATTTCAATTCTCAGTGATAAATAAGTATTAGTTAGACAAGATGTTGTTGCTAGTTTAGATAAATTTTGTATAGCTATTGGAATTGATTAAGTGATATTATAAATGCCACCTTATTTATAGATGGAATCTATTGAATTGAAATAAGAAGTTTTGCTATTTATTATGAAATATATTGAAGCTTTACTTAAAATGGATTACAAACCATTTATCTTACCATTAATTAATTGTCTTTGTGATAGAGTAAAAGAAGTAAGATAAGCAGCAGAATAAGTTTGTGAAAGAATGGTTGAAGATGTAGGAATTGATCCATTTTTAAATTAGATGAAAGATCTAAAACCAGCTGTTGTTTAATAAGTAAAACAATTCTTTGCTAAATTTGGAATGACTGAATTCGAAGACACATCAAAAAGAACAGGTAAAACACCTAAAGGAAAATAATAATAATAATAATAAAGTTAATAACAAGATATCAGAAATATGAAAAGAAATTTAACTACAAAAGATTTATAAAGTGATTTAAATACTTCTCAAGAACCAAAATAAAGAAATGAAAGAACTCCAAAGAAATCATTACATTAAAAATCTCATAAAACTTTACCATAAGATAATACTCCATTAAGACAATAAAAAGAAAAGGCAATATTCCTAGACAGTAATAGTTTAATTGCAAAAAGTACAAGTATCAAAGAAATGAAACTATTAAGATTACAATCAGATTAAGTATAATGGTGGGCTAATGATTGTTTTCCAAACAGTGCATTTAGTGATCTCTATATAAGTCTAAGAGAGGATCTCTATAATCATTTAATGTCATATAATTATAAGGATGTTATGAAAGGTTTATAATAACTAATGACAGTTTGGAATGATCCTGAATAAAAATCAGACATAATTGAATTGAGTGACTTACTATTAAAATTTGTACTTGTTAAAATATATGGGTGTTGTGCTAATTAACTATTAATTAATGCTTTGATTAGCTTCTTAGATGCATTCTTTTAAACTATCTCAAAATCAAAGTATATCTTAACTGAAGTAGAATAAATTGTGACAATTTCCGTAATAAGAGAACTGATCTACGCTGGAGTTGATGTTCATCCAGAATTGATACAAAATCTGTAATGTGTATTCCCTGCTGAAATAATGATTAAAAGACTACTACTTTTGTTTATAATCAATCCTTAAAGTTTACATCCCTTCTTGATTGATTAAAAGGAAAGAATTGATACTTAATTATGTAATTTAATCATTCAAGGTTAATTGGCCAAATTCTTTCCATTAGATCTTTTCCCAGAATACTCATAATACTTCACTAAAGAATTATAAAATGAACTAATTGCTTTATTTGGAGATAACACTATTAAAAGATATTCCTAATAATAATAAACATATTAACAATAATAATAATATTAATAATCATAATAACAATTACCATAATAAGTAAATTAATAAACATCATAATAATCATAATAATAATATTAAACAGGAAAGTAACCAATTGTCTAAGCAACTGTATAATTATAATCAGCAAAAGATCCAAGATCACAATACTTTTTATAAATTTTAGAGTCTCTACTGAGTTAATAAACATCTTAAAAAATAGAATCATTAATGTAAATTAGTGATTTGTTAACTTAAAATATTTAACAAAATTAATAATTGTTTGTTGATAATGCAGAGGCAATTTGCAAATGTTTTTAAACTTTATTATAGAATACTTTTACATAAAGAGAAACTTATCCTGCCTAATTCATATAATTCTTTTTATAAGCATTAAACAAATTGTATTAATTAAAACCTTATGTAAATTAATTACCATATGAATTATTATGTGGATTTACTGAAGAGATTATGTAAAGATTGTTAACAGAAGATGAAATAAAATCTTAACATGAAAATGGTGATGCTACAGTTAGATAACTGAATTCCACTACTCTTCGTATCTTAGAAAATACAAGCTAGGATATTATGTTTTCTATTTTATTTGATATTTTAACCAAACATAGACGTAGAAATAATGCATCTAAAATGATTGGCTTGCTTGTTAAATGCATAGCTAGATTAACAGCAAAAGTAGAATAGAATAGTAATATAAAGATTGAATTACTTCTACTTAAATTTCATAACTATTTAAATGAATTTTAACTTTATCCTAACTTTGCTGTTGATGAATAAGGAGTGAAAACAATTAAAGTTGTCCTTCAATAATTAGTTAAAATGAGGGGTGAAACCATTTGGGAAAATTATCATCTTGTAAGTAGAAGTTCGTAATAAGATCACTATCTAAATAAATGGATCCAAGCCTATCTGGGTAATCCTTCTTTGTAAAATACATAACAAGAAAATAATCTTCCTGATCAAGAATTATTATAGATAGCTGAGATGTTAAGATCACCTTCTTAATTAGATAGTGGCATTCAAAAAATGGTCGAAAAAATTAAAAGAAATCCAAGTATCCTATTTAATCTAATTTAGCAATCTAATGGTAAAAGTATGTTCAAGATCAATAGATCTAATTACTAATATAATAGTAATTGACAAATGGATAAACAACTACACTAGGAGGTTATATTAGTAATTAATCTTCATTATAGTAATCTTAGTTATAATAATTACCTTTACAATAATCACAATTATAATAGAATTAATTATAATAATCACAATTATAATAATCATAATTATAATAATCATAATTACAATAATCCTAACTATCTGTTAGGCCTTAGTTATAATAACCATAATAACCATAATAATAATAATAATAATAACCATAATAATAATAATAATAATAGTAATAATCATCATAATCACAATAATAATAATAATCATAACAATAATAAACATAATAATAATAAATGTTACAACAATTACCCTCATATCCGAGAACAACAAGAGCAGTTGATTAATAATAATATAATGAATCTCTCAATGGTTAACAATTCAATTAATATATGTCTGTTAATTAATATCAAATGAATTAAAATCAAATAGGTTAATAACAATAATAAAATGTAAAAACACCAGAATATTTAATGTAAAAATTAACTGATATGAAAAATAAAGTTTAAACTCTTGTTGGTCCTAATAATGTTTAACAAGCATAAAATTCTAGATCATTTTAAAATAATCGTTTACCATAATGAATATCAATTATAATAAGTAATTTATTATTCTAATGTTAAATTAAATTCTATTAATCTAATTACTCAGAATTTCTATACATATTCTATTAATTTATCAAAAGTAATTGTAAATATAATTAATGAAAAAATTATTCATTCTCTCTCTTATATTTGCTTGTTGCAGCTCAATAAATATTGAAATTTTGGCCTCTAAATTGGAATTATAAGAAATTCTAAAAGCTTATCTAATGAAAGTAAGCATTTAAAATTTATCAATATCTATGAATAAAGTAAAAATAATTGTTTAAAATTAGGAATAAAGTTTCGGATTGGGGAAAGTATTGACAAAACAATTAGCTATTTCTGATTTAATTTTTAATGAAGACTTAATTTAAATTGATTTAAGATAGGAATCAAAATCAATGAAAGTGTTTATTTGGTTCGATTCTTTTACACTAAAATTGGATGTGGATATACTTTCAAAAATATTAAATTTTTAAACCTAATTGAATTTAGAAGTAATTGGATTATAATTAGAAGCAACACTATTATTATAAAATAATACAATTTCTTTATAAGATGAAAAATTAGATAATTTTGCAATGAAATCAATCAAACTTAAGAAAGGAGAAGGTAAAATGGAAAATTTCATCAAAGAAACAATCAATTAGTTATTGAATTTCTTTAAAAGTTTAATGAATGAAACATGTGCAAAATAGATAATTTAATTCATTAAACAAGATAAATGGAAAAAATTCCTACTTCCATACATATCTGAAATGAAAGCATTAGAAGTTATGAACTCCGAAAATTTGAAATTAACATTTTCAGTAGATAATTCAGAAATAGTAGCTAAAATTTCTTCCATTAAGTCTTCATTAGACTTATGAACTATAATTAAATAATTGTATTTCATGTAAAATCAATTTACATCTTTCCTTTTTGATTATCTTTACATTTAAAAATAATTCCTAAAGTATTTATGTCTTTCTTTTAGATTTTATTTCCTAAACAAATGATAAAAAGTGAATTTAAATTTCTTAAACCTATATATATTAAAGTCTCCTTGTATATTTCTTTTAGATTATATAATATACTTAGAAATAGAGGAAGATAAATCAATAATCAAATATTTATATAGTTAATCTGGTGTCTAAAGAAATTTGTTTTGATAGATATAAGTTTAGGACTTAAGATAGAAAAGGAAAGCAATCTCCATTAGAAAATAGAAGTTTTAAGAATGATTATAATTATTTAAATAAAAATAACAGTTTATTTATGACTTAAAATCTATAGGACTATGCTCAATAATTAGTGAATATCTCGATATCAGATGAGGAAGATATAATCAATTGCTCACCTATAAGATAATCAAATTTTCAATAGGTTGTTACTTAAGGTTAGCCTTCTGCTAAAAAATCATTTGCAACTTCCATCAAAGGTTAACCAAAATCTACTACTTCAAAAACAACTAAAAGTATGATAACTTTGTATAATTTAAGAATCAAGTGGTGTTAAGTCTACTAAGGATAAAAATAAAGAAATGAAAGAATAATTTGAGGAATAAGCTAAATAACTAAAATGGTATTAAGAAGAATATCAAAGATTAAAGGATTAAAAGAAATATTTAAAAGAAGAGAAGACTTAATATGTATTTGTTTTATTTATTCACAATAGCTTCTAACGATTAATACATATAAAACAAAGTTAGAGTAAAGTATAGGAAATGATAAGAGACTTAACTAATAATTGAATGAACAGATGGATGTTGCAAAATAAGCATTAAAATAGGCAAATGATGCTTAATCTAGTTTGGAATAGAGCAAATAAAATATTTTATAACAATAATAAATGGAAGATTTAGTCAGATAAAGATAAAAAGAAGAATTAGAATATAAATATTAAAAGAAACTTGATCAATCAGTTAAATAAGCTATTGCTGATGCTGAAAATAAATATGAATTGAGAATTCATTAAATGAATAAGGAGCTCGATGTATTAAGATAAGAAAATGTTGAACTACACAAAAGATTGATATAAAATGAAACAAATAAAAAACATTATTATGTTTAAAATGAAATAGATTAGTTGAAAACTAAATATTTAACAGCTAAATGATGATTATATTTAAATTATTAAACTCTAACTATTTGTTTTAAATTAATATAATATATATTGCCAAATTAAGATTGGTAAAGTTAAATCATTAAAATAAAAATTATAAATTCATATCTATATAACTCAGCCATCTAAATAAAAGTACTATTTAATGTTGTATATTAAGAGAGGTATAAATCCAATTATATAAATTACTACTATGGCAACCAGCATTAAAATAATTATTAATGGGGAAAATGCTATCAAAATACCATTATTTAAACTGTTTGCTCTATCTTTGACAAAATAAAAGACCCATTTAGAAACTTGTATTAACTAATGTAAGGCTATATATATTCCTAATACTATAACAAATCCACAAGCTAAAAAGGCAACTATAAATAAAATAGTTATGTAAAATAGTAGTACAAATATCATTCTAAATGATAACTATTTAATAACTCTTGCTAAAATGTGTAAGATATTTTTCTCTCTTTTTTTACAAGGTATACATGTTAGTGTTTCTGAGTTTGGAATTGATTCAAATAATTCCAAAGGACCTTTGCAATCTAAACAAAATAAATGATTGCAAACATAACATTATTACCAATTAACTTTATATTATCTGCAAGGATCATAACTTACAGAGCAATTATTTGGTTCTGATAGAGTTCTACAATAAGGGCATTATATAAGTTTTTATTCTTTGATATATTTTTAAAACAACTTATCAAAATCACATGCTCCAACATGCTTTGTCCAACAAATACCACAAAATTATTGTTTACATGCTCCACATTGATTTAGATTATTATATGAAAAAATATTTAATTGCTACAAATTGTTATAAGGTTATAAAATGAATTTTGCTTTGCATTTCTTTTGGTAGCAAAATTAATTGTATTAAAATTTATTCCACTATTTAATATCATTGTATTGTAAATACTAAAAAATCAAATAGTCATTTATTTCATATTTGCAATTTGAAAAAGGACACATCAATTTTCTACGATTATCATTATTAATGGTTATATAAAAACTTAAACATAAGTCACAACAATAATGTTTACAATAGTTTAATTTTATTAAAATAGAATTTGGACCAGTACAAATACTACATTCTCCATAATCTAGATTATAAAATTTTCCTTAATTTAAAACCATAATCTCAATTTCATTACTGTATTTACAATCCTAAAATTTTTCTTAACCATCTTTGTTAATTGTTTAAAAAGAATGAATGGTATTACTACAAACTTAACAAATGCTTAGTTCTCTTTCAATAGTAGAGTAATTCAAAAGATGTAAATTTTCTTCATTGCACAAATTACAAATTTAATTTGAATTTGATTTCTCTTCTTTTTCTGGTTTAATTTATATAGATAGCTCTGTTTCATATTATTTATTATCTTCATTTTCAATATTAATCAGAATAGCTTAATCCATAAAATTGATTATATAATTTTTAGAATACTTATAAATGTTTAATTAAATTATTTTAATACATACTTTTAATGTTATTTGAAGGAATGATATATGATAATGAATATGTGCATTATAATAAATACTCATTTCTTAAATCCACTTTAGGGTCTTCTAGCATTTTTCTTAATTGCTGATTATAAACGAACTTTATTTGGATTAGATGGAGGATTCAATATGGCTTCCTTATTAATTATTGAAGGATCTTCAATATATACATTAGCTTGTTTTTCATTTTATATCATTTGTTGTTCTTCCTAACATATTCTATTAAAATATTACTTCATCTTCATTCAAAGCTACATTCAAGACTTCTTATATTTTTTATGAAGGTTCATGAGAAAAATCTTCAGTCATTCTTTAGGGTAGATCTAGATCAGTCTACAAAATGTTTTCTGGTCTATATCTAGGATTTGCATCTCCAAAATTGATAGCCATTTTTGAAAAATTACAGATAGGTCTTTTAAAGAAAAATGCAGATGCAGGTTTTTTTAATGGATTAGCTTCAAATTCCTTAATAACCCAATCATCTTACTCTTCTGAAAATTCTAATTTTTCTTTTAATCTTTTTTCTATATTAATAATATTAATTAATAACCTTCATCTTCTGGAATGAAATGTTCAATTATAAGATTCATTAAATTTAACTATCTCAAAGATTCTCTATTATCTTCTATTAATTCTTCTTTCTATCTTTATCTAAATTAAGTCTACTCTTAAGCTTAACTTTTTAATTCTTTAATTTTTTAAATTAAATTATTTAATTTTTATGTTTTTGCTTCAATCTCTTCTTTAGTTGAATTATATTTCTATTCTTATTCCATTTACATAGCTTCTTTTTTTGCTAATTCTTCTGCTTATCTTCTAGCTTATTATGATCTTTCTTCTAATTCCATTCTAGCTTTTAATAGATCTTTCTCTTTCTATCTTGATTCCTCTTTCATTTTATCTCCATGTAATAGTTATTCTTAAAGTTCCTAAAGTTTCTTTTGCATATTTTCTTATTCTTTTTTAAGATTATGTTCTAATTTTTATTTTTCTTTTAATTTCAATTATAATTATTTTTTTTCTTCTTCTTATAATGTACTTTATCTTCTCTATTGCATAATTTATTATTCTAAATCAGCTTTTTCCTTTTAAGCCTTTTATTACAATTCAGTAAGTTCATCTTCATCCTCTACTTCAATAACTTATTCTTTAATTTTTTAAATTTATCCATTTGGTCCAATAACTCCTCCAGCTTTCCTTGCTAATTCATCTTTTAATTTATTAATCTATTCTTAAAATTCTCTTATCATAGTATCTTTTGGATCTTCATTAATTTTTGGATTGTTTTGAATTTTCTTAGCTCTACTAGCATATCTTAGTGTAGACATAGTTTCATCAAAATTATAATCAGCTGGACCAATATTTGCAACCATTACAGTTTTTGTATTACCTCCCAAAGAATCTTATAAAAGACGAGTTAATTTAGAATCTCTGTATGGAATATGTTAACTTTTTCCATCAACCAATGCTGTGATAACATTACCAAGTGTTGTTAAACTCAAATTAATATTAATTGCTTCTTCAAATCTTACACCAACAGCTTATGTTTTTGATTATCTTTCACTACCAGCTAAATCAACAAGATTTAATTTTCCTGATTTAATATGTTATTATTAATCTGCTCCAAATTCACTTGATTCAATAGTAAGTGTAAATATTGAATGTGATCTAGATGATTCTAAATTCATTTTAGTTTCACCAACCTTTCTATTAGCTCTACCAGCTTTTAACCATTCATTTAATTCAGCAACAGACTTTACAACTATTTTAGAGAGATCCTTAACAAAAACACCTTATTCTGGTTTTTCTCTTAATTCTAGTTTAGTAAGATGATTTGGACTCAATAAATCTCTGATTTCTTCATTATACAATTCTAAATAGGAACATCTAACTAAAAATTATATATTTGGTGTTCCTTCAATAACTTTGATAATATGATCAAAAGTTCTTGGAGTAATACCTCTTTCATGAGGAGGCTCATTCTTACCTTCCATTGTATGTGTCTTACCTGTACCAGTTTAACCATAAGCAAATACTGTTCCATTATAACTATAATATATATATATTTGATTTACCCATCCATGACACTTTCCACAATAGGCAAAGCTGTATTATGATAGACTTATTCTTATTGTGAATTCATATCAAAAACTTCATCAAAAACAAATGTTCTTAATGCTTCATTACCATCTCCTTTTATATTTTAAATAATAATTTCTTTTCTGGTTGTGTCAACATCTACTATTCTCTTTCTGCCTTCTTCTGTCTTAAAATAATTGATTTAACTTACCTCATTACTTGATAATGGTCTAGCTCTTACAACCACTTTTACACACTCTTTTCTTTTCATTTAATATATATATATAAATTAATGATTTTAAGTTTAGAAAGAAGAATAATATCAAATGGGATACATTATTAATTATAAATACTTATGTGAAGGATCATATATGATATTAAATTTGTTTAACTTCATAGTTTTCAGGAATAGTATGACCTGGATGAGGTTAAATATTTTATAAAAGAAATTAATTTATATATATATAGTATTTCAAATTAAATATATATTTATTTGGACAACTTCTAAAATCTTAATGCATTTTATAAAATTTCAAACAATTATATATGGATTATGTTAGATTATTGCTTTAATTATAAGGCATCAAGATAAATTGTAAATTTGATTTGCTTTATTACTGTTTAAATTATTATTTCTAATTCCAAGACAGAGTTCTTAATGTCTAGTTTTATGATATGAATCATGACTTCATGTGGAAATCATTTAGATTTATAAATATGAGATTATTATTGTGAATGATTATCAGTTGGTAAAGTTGGAAGTTCATCTGTTGAGAAATTATTGTGTTGCATTTTCATTGGTCGATTATTAGAAAAATGGGATTTTTTTTTATTGAAATTTTAATTAAAAGAAAAGTATTGAATCTCAAATTAAATAAGAAAAAATACATTAGCATAAAAACAAATGACAGATAATACTAAAAAGGTATATATAAAAATTAATTATTTGTTTAGGAAGCTCCACCAAAAAGACCCTAATGTGCATTCTTTATTTACAAATAGGAGGTGTACTCATAAGTCAAAGATGCTCATCCCGGCAAGAAAATGACCGATATCACCAAAATCATTTCTGAATAGTACAAACAACTTCCTAAAGATAAAATTGATTTATATGAATAAAAATACAAAGACAGCAAGGCTATATTTGAAAAAGAAAAGAAGTTCTCCTTTCTATTTATTATTTAATAGAACCTATGAAGATAAATATGGAAAGATTAAGAATGAAAGAAAGAAGAAGAAGGAAGATGGTAAGGGATCCAAAAAGGCTCAAAAGAAGTAAAAGAAATAAGAATCAGATGAAGACGAAAGTGGATCAGAAGATGATTGAGAATTCATATTTAATATAAATAATTATATTTTTTTATTATTTATGGGAGTATCTAAATCTAAATCCATAAAGAAACATTCAAAAGTAGCATTTACAGATTATGAACTTGATGTCCTTGAAGTATACTTTGAACTACTAAAATGCCATGATTCTATGTGAATAAACTATCCTAATTACATAGAAACGGATTTCTGACATAGAAATCATTGCTTCCAGAATTCCCTGAGAATCCAGACTTCTCTGTTAAATTGTATAATTGGATGAGAGAAAGATGTAAAAATTAATAAATTGATTATACAAATTTTGTCATCACATGTAACATAATATTTTATTTATTAAGTGGAACTCCTGCTTAAAGAATAATAAGAATATTATCTAAGTGACTATAAATTTAGAGTTCTAGAGAAATTTGAGTTATTTGCTTTGATTAGTTTAGGATGTCTTGAAAATCAAAAAGAATCAATTAATAGGTATTTTATTATTTTTTATTCTAGATTTTCAGTAAGTTATTCATAAGGAAGTCTTGTAATTAAGGAATTATTGAATATGTATTATTACAACTAAGAAATCAAAAATAGTTAAAGAAATGATTTAGCAGCAAGAAGTGTTGCAAATTCTATTTTTGAATCAAAATCAACAATACCATTTAATTAATTTATAGGTTAAGCAAAATAACAATTAATTTATGCAAATAAGATGTGTAAATAATATTTTACTAAAAAATTCATTAATCCTTATTTAAAATATGGAATTCCTAAATTAACATCATCCAGTTTTATCTTAAATGATTAAATCCTTGCCTTATTACAAATGAGTTCTCCTGATTTTAATAGGATTAGTTAATTAGATTTGAAATTCTCATCCTCAGTAACTAATGATGATTTAGAATACATAACTGAAATCATTATAGACTCATAATAACCATTATTATTTTTATTTAGAAATAGAGAAGATGAATCTTAAAATGATACATTTTAATAATAAATATTTGGAGCATATATTAGTATTGATGAAACAATTGAAACTCATTTCATAAGGAAGAAATAGAAAGATCCTATGGGTAAATATTTTCTAATATAAATAGGAATTTTGTATAATCCAAACGATTAAATATCCCTTTATTTTGGAGATGAAAAAAGTTTTCTATTCTCTTTGTTACCAAAATATCAATTATTTATGAGTACATTTGATAATCAATCTAAATAATCATTTGCTTATATAAATAATAGAGCATTTAATCTTTAAGTTTAATAACCATATGGACTTGGATTTGGTGGAGATGGTAAAGGTAATTTTAGAATTTGGATTGATGAAAATATTAAAGGAAATGCAACAAATAGAATAAACAATAAATGCGATTAAACATATGAAATGGGATATTTATTAGAACCTCATGTAGAATTTCTTAATGTAATTAATTCATTATAACTATAGTTGACATCAATTGAAATTTGGGGAATTAAGTATGAAAAACGACAATAGAAAAAATGAATATATTTCATATTCTAATAACATAAATAAACTTATGATATTTATGTTTCAGATTTAATAATGCAATATATGTTTCAAATTAAATAATTCAATAGAATATTATTTACTTATTTTATAAAATATAATTATTGAAATAACGAAGATAAATAATAATAATAGGGTGATTACATATCAAAAGGTGTCTGGTTAATATCGTGATCAGATTATTAGGAATTACTTTTTTGGAAATAAACAATATTCTCAATGGTACAACTGTTTCAATAGATATATGGGACAACAATATGAGGAAAATCAAGATTAATAAGTCATAACAAATGAATTTTTATTCGAAAACTAAGATATTCGCTTTACATAAATGTAAAGTGAGATTATTGCTTAACATAACTTTCCATTAAACTACAATATTTGTATTATTTCTTTTTTTATGATTATTTAGATTATTTAATAGGTTCTCTTTGTAATCTTAAATATTATTTAGAAGATTAATAAGAACAGCAATTTTAAGTGTGCGATTTAATAAACAATTACTTTGATTCATTTCATTTTGAAATCAGTTTACCTTGTGTATTGATTGAGGATCATTTTGAAACATTAAAATAACAATTTCAGAATCCAAGCCTTATCAATAAATTTAAAAAAAAAATGTAACAATTAAATGACAATAACATCATTTTTAGAGATGTATCATCTTAGGCTTCATATGTAATTGGTTTTATTTATTTAGTTAATAATTGAAAATGTAGTTAAATTAAATTAATCTAATCAATTTGCATTTTAATAAAACAATTAAAGGTTAATAAGAAGTTTTTCTATAAAAATCGATAACTAGTATTTTTATTTTTATATTAAGATATGCTAAAATTAGCATTGAAAACCTCGATTTTGATGCAGTTTAATATCCAGATAATAAAAGGTAATACACTAAAGGTGGTGATGAAATGTAATTTTTTTAATAAATTTACAAGTTAAATTACAGAATACAATGTTATAATGGATTAATTAAAATGCGAGTAGGAAGAATGGACATTGAACTTGAAAAATAACGATTATACATTTTATAAGAAAGTTGATAAATATCCTGAATTTTTTTATTTGAGACCATAATAGACATTAATTACCACATGCAAAAAAGGGTATGTACGAATAAGTTATATCCCAATTTAATGAAAATAAATAAGAAATTATAATATTTTATAAATTATATGATTCCATACTTTGAAATTGCTTCACTATTCTTGCCTGCAAAATTTAACAATTATATCTCAATCACAAAGTCAGCATATGAAATTTATAATATTGCTTCATCTAAATTTCGACCTGAATTTGCATCAGTGAAGAATGCTGAAAATTATTAAACAAAAGATCCTACATTATACTCACAATTATTATAAGGATCATTTCATTTAGAAACTATCAAAAGAAAATCAATATCATTAATTCATTCTTGCTTAAAAGATATTTAAGATTTCTTATCTAATTATCATTTCACCTAATAATTAAATATAATCAAAATCTGTAAAGAATTCTATTCTGAAACATTTGGATGTTGCATTATAAACTTAAAAATGATTTCAAGCGATTTTCCTAATTATCTATAAAATGAAGATAAAAAGCTATTCAATGATGAAAAATTAAATTAAAATATTGATGAACTTTCTTTATTATTTATTGAGTATATTAAGGGATAATTCCATTAGGAATCCATTATTGAAGAGTTTTGTGAAAATTTTTAAGATATTTCCACAATATTGTATGAATATATAATTCAAGCTGCCAAAAAACAAAACAAAGAAATTTATTATAAATTAATCAAATAAATAAAATAATTTTATAAATAAGAATTAAACAATATAATATTAGACGAAACTTGTACAATAATTAAAGAAAATAAAATACCTTTATATTAAGTTAGGAATCTTATAAATAATTTTTTTGTACAAAATCATAAATATTTACATGATGAATTACAAAATTTCTATAATTTTTAATTATCTAATGTTCTAATATCAAGATATGCTTCAAAAATACTTGATCATTAATTATTCAAAGTTAGATCTTCTCTTTAAATCTTCATAAGACATGAAAAGGTATATGAAGAATTGTAATTGAAATCTTAATAGTTATTCTATGAATATTTTTAGAAAAAAGACTTTCTCTTAATAAAGGATAAAGAATTTGCTTCCAAACTATTTTACTTATTGTTATAAACTGATTTGGAATCAAAAGAAATGTTGAATATTTTAAATATATTATCTTAATATACTGAAATTACAAAAATGAATTGCTCATAGGATGTAAAATCAACCTTAATTCAATTAAGAAATGTTTATAGTAAGGATATCGAATAGGCTATTCAATTTTGGAAAAATGTGATCACTGAAAAGTAAAATTTAGAACTAATTTTTGATTTATTCATTTTCTTAAATGGTACTCATTTTGTAAATGATTAATTACTTATTTCATTATATTAATCAGTAAACAAAAATATTTTGATGAATATAATTAATTTAATGAAAGAAGGAAGTTATGGTTATTTTAACTGTCGCTTAATTAACACTTTTGAGAACATTGTTGGAGATATAAGAACATAAATACTAAAATAACTTGAAAAATAGAAATAAGAAATTAAGATATATGTAAATATTCAAAATCATCATTTTTGTATATAACTTTATGATAAAGATGATTAATCTTAATAATTTAGTTAAGAATAATTTTATAAAAGAAATGAAATCTATTATATGATAAATAGTACATAAAGTGATGATTAAATAAATTCAATAAAAATGTTATTGAGTGAGATCTAAAAAGATTATTTAAAGAATGTCAATATTCCTGATAGAATGTAATTTGAAAAACGTTCTCCTGAGTTAGTGTAATCATCTGTAATCACTCTATTCATTTCAGGGTTTACTGATATAGAGGTATAGAATAGTTTAATAGAAGGATTAAAAGATTAAAATCTTATAGTTTTGAATTGGAATAATCCAAAAGAAGAAAATAGTTTAAAAGAGAAATTCATGGAAGCTGTTAAGTAAATTATATTAAAATCTCCATTGGAGGCAGTTGTAAATGGATTAAAAGCATTGACTAGTGCCCCATTTGAATAATCATTGTAAGAGGCTAAACGCGTTGGGAGATACTTGGCACATCTATTAATTAATAAAAAGATCTTCGGGGATTATTAAATAAACATTATTGCACATTCAGTAGGTTCCACTGTAATGTATGAAATGATGAAAGAACTAGACAATCTCTCTAATACCACACATACTATAAATGAAATATTAATATTAGGAGGGATAGTGGATACTAGAAAACTTCAAAAAAGGAGATGGAATTGTGTTTAAGGTAGGATTTGCAATGTGTTTAGTAAAAATGATATGGTGATAAAATTGATGTACAATTCATTTAGATTATTAGATTAGTTTTGTGGTAATTTGTAAATAATATTTTATTATTAGGTTTAAATGAAGTGAAACAAGGATACAAACGTATAGAAAATTATAATATGAGTCATTTAATTTAGGGACATAATGATTATGGAGTTCAAATATAGAAAATTTTGGTTCAAACAGACTTTTTATAATATTTAAGGTTTTTATATAAATGATTAACTATTTATCATATTTAATTTTATTGAAGAAATAATTTGAGATTATTAATATATTAATAATTTAATATTAAATCAAACTTAGAAGGATTTTAAGTCATCTGCAACTGTTAATTCAAACCCTGTATTAGCTCTGACCCATTCGAGTGTAGTATCACTTGCAATTTCAGTTAATACTAATTGTCCATCTCTTTTAACAAACACAGCCTTATCTGTAATGACTTAGCTAACTTTATTCATTCCTGTAGCTGGATATTGTAAATCTTTAACAAATTTGACTTCTCCTTTGGCAGTATGTTCCATCACAACAAGTACTTTAGATCCTGAAGCAACCAAATCCATTGCTCCTCCCATTCCTTTAACCATCTTTCCAGGAATGACCCAATTAGCAATATCACCCTATTTAGTAATTTACATAGCTCCCAAAACAGTCATGTCCAAATGGCCTCCTCTGATGATACCAAAGGATTCACTACTTTCAAATGTAGTAGCTCCTGGATTAAGAGTGCATGATTCTTTTCCTGCATTTTAGAGATCTCCTAATTCTTGTCCTAATTTAGGATATGGACCAACTCCAATAGCTCCAATTTCTGTATGGAAATGAATAGTCATGCTTTTATCAAGGAAGGCAGGAATAAGAGTTGGAATTCCAATGCCCAAATTGACATACATTCCATCTTTAAATTCTTAGGCAGCCCTTTTAGCAATTCTATTTCTACTCTGATTCAATTTTCCTTATGGTTTAATATCTAAAAGAATATATTATAAATATTCATACCTGTATGTTTGTCATATACACTTTAGTCATACACAAGTCTTTCAACTGTCTTTAGGTAATTATTTCCTTGATAGAGATAATCAACATAAATTCCATTGATATGGGCCTCATCGAAACCAAAACTACCTACCGGCACAATAGTATCGACTTCAGCAATAACCACCTTAGCGGCTTTCACCATATCTTGATTAAAGTTTCTGGCTGTCCCGACAAACTTTAGATTTCCATTTGTATCAGCCATGTTTGCTTTGATAATTGCATAGTCTCCCCAGATAGAGTCTTCTCTAATGTATTTCTTTCCATTAAAGTATTCAACCTAATTATTATAACATTATCATACAGGTTTTGGTTTAGATTCTATTTCTACTCTATCTCCACCTTTGTGATATTTGATTGGAATGCCTCCCTTTTCAACAACTGTGTCTGTACCAGTATGAGTGTAAAAGGCAGGGATACCTGCACCTGCTGCTCTTAACTTCTCAGCCAAAGTACCTTAAGGGACTAATTCTAATTCCAAGGTGCCGTCAAAATATTACCTATTGTAAACTTTATATATATTACTTAGCTAGGTTATGATTCTCTCCTGCATATGATGCAATCACTCTCTTCAATTATCCATTGTTCAAAAGTAATCCTAATCCCAAATCAGTTGTTCCACAGTTGTTACTAACAACAGTCAGATTTTTAGTTCCTGCCTCCTTCAAAGCATTGATGCTGCATTCAGGTATACCACACAATCCAAATCCACCGACAAGCACAGTAGATCCAGCTGGAATCTGTTTAATGACACTTAAGTCCTTTATGATGCGCACATAATATCTGCCTACATGGGTGAGAGTGGATATTGGTTTTACGTACATGAATTTGAATATTTTATTATAATAATTTCAAGATATTTTCGAGAGGATATGAATAATCATTATAATACGTAATATATTTATAGCATAATATCTTTTAATCAAATATATAATAATTATTATAAAAATTATAATAATTATTAATTTTATTTTATTTTTCCTAATATTAAAGCTATTATTAATTATAATATAAAATAAATCAATGTTTGTATTAAATTAGATTTTTACGAATCATTTCATAATTTTGTGTTAATGTAAAATTTTTGTCACCTTATCAAATGATTTTATGGACTTTACTTAAAAGCTATTTTGTAATGAATATCATTTTTTGTATGTTCGATTGACTTTAGTATGCAAGTTGTCTAATAAATTTTTAAATACATTTATTGGATTTATTAATAGTATACTTCTTTTTGTCATTTGTTATAATTGTCCAATTTATATAATACTATGGATCATTAATTTATATTTATTTTCCAAAAACCATAATTAATACTACAACTATAAAAATCAGGTATTAATTATCTATAATTTAACTAAATTTAATATTTAAGTATGAAGTAAATAAACTGACAAAATGCAAAAATACAAGATATTATATATTAAATATTTTTAATTGAATTATAAGGTAATAAATTTAATACATAAATAATAGTTATAAAAATTAATAAAAAAATTGCGCTGTACGAGACTCGAACTCGTGTCACAAGGATGGCAACCTTGCATAATACCCTTATACGAACAGTGCTTAATGCTGCTTTTGTATTTTCTTACTATAAAAATAGGAACAATCATTAAAGATAAGTTATTTTATGCTTGACTCTATAACATTATTATAATTCTAAAGCAAAATTTATTTCAGTTAATAGTTAAATAACTAATAAAATGGCTTTAGAAATTATTTATTTTGTTGCATGATTGATATTCTGATGAACAATACATTTTTATTACATAATTATATAATACAAATAATTATTTCTTTAAATTAGTAAAATTCTATTAAATTCATCACTAAATTGGCTAATTTATAGATAATTATATAATAAGAATGCATTTCTAAATAATGGTTTTAATATTCTATCTCCTATTTTACATCTCTCCTTGTTTACAGATGTAAAATATTATAAATAGACAAGATAAAATGGCAAACATCAATCATCATAGAATGTGTCTATTAAATACTATAGTTAGGTAATTGATAATTTAAGATTTACAGAATTGGATATATTTGAGTATGTATTCTATGATAAAATAATTTAAAATTGAATTTATTTGAGTATTATAATTATTTAAAAATTGATATCTTAAAATGACTGAGAATACTACAACAACAAATGTTAATTGGGCAGAAATCTCGGATGATGAAGATTAAGTTTAACCTATAGTTGAGAAGGCTCCAGATTAAGAAATAAAGCCAGCTGCTCAACCATCCGAAGAATAAAATAAAGAGTTCAAGAAATAACCAAAAAAGCCTTATCATAAAAATACTAAGCCAGAATGGGTTAAATTAAAAGAGTTATAGAAGAAATAAGCAGAATAAATATAAAAAGAGCAATAAGCAGCATTAGAGGCAAGAAGAATTAAACCTAGTGTAATAAAGCATTTATATTCTTAGAAAAACAATTTCTAAGGTTTGATGTATAATAGTGATGATGAAAACGAATAATAAGAATAAGAGGGATAAAAACCTTAAGAAGAAGTTGTAACTGAATAAACATCAGAATAGTAAGTAGAGTAAAAGTAAGAATAAATAGACTAATATCAAAGTAATAATTTGTTGTTAATATGAAGTATTGAAATAAAAGCAATAGCAGGAACAAAAATAATAATAACCAAAAAAGAAGGAATAAAAAAAGAAAGAAACTGAAGATTTAGATGCAATATTAAATGAATTAGGATTTACTTAAAAAGAAGATGATAAGGAGACTTAAGAAAAGAAGAAGAAAAAGAAAAATAAAAATAAAGAAACTGTACCTACAGAAAAATAACCAGAATAAACTTAGTAGTAACAATAATAAGTCTAATAATAAACTGAATAAGCAAATAATAATGAAAAAGTTGATATCAAAAAGGTACTAGCAGAAAAAGCTAAAAAACATCAAACTGGTACACATTAGGTTGACAAGGTATAATGAATATAATATTCTAGGACCTAGAGAGAGTTAAATAAGAAATTGAAAAGAGAAACTAAAAGTCTAAAAAGAACAAGAAATAAGATGTAGATCTTTGAAGGGGTTATTGACATATATACACATTAACATATTTATATTATTATTGTTTAATTAACTTATATTTACAATGAATTTAGAGAAGCATGCTAAATCACTTATAAATAATTAATGTAGTTCAGATGATGATAATAAACATGATTATAATAAGAATGTTATGAAATATAGAAATGATTTTAGTGAAACAGATGAATATGTTAGAAGATTGAAATAAGAGAATTTACATAATGTATTTAATATTTGAATATAGAAATAAACAATTACTGAATTATTAGCAGATTTAGAAGTACATTAAAAAAGAATTATATTATTAAGGTAGGAATTATTGGATTAAAAGAAATTATCTTAAGATTCATTAGAATAATTAAAGAGAGTCAAAGTGAAGAAATAGGAAGATAGAATTTTGAAAGAATAGAAAAAATTTCAAGAGAAATTTGCATTATAAACAAATGATGCACTTGAGAATTTAAGATCACATTTTGATTAGACATTGTAATAACTTACACCAAAACCTAATTACAAATGAATGTAGTTCTATTTAAATTATGATATCATGACAATGCAAAATGATGTTTTCTTAAATTATTAGCTTACTATTAATTTAAAACATTTGGTTTTCCATCTAATTATCTGTGTATATCATGTGTTTATGATATTAAATCATCTCTATTTTGTCCTAGTGTAAAATGATGTGATCTATTTCAATAACTTATAAAAAATACCTCAGATTAGCACTAACAATAGGATCAAGTTTATTAGGATATCCTTATTAATAATTAAGAGCATCAATCTATTTAGTTGTCATATAAGTATTCTTACCACTATGATCATCCAATCCAAAATGAGAAGATCTCAAATCTTTCAATTATTTATTTGATAATTAAGCAGGTTGTCCAGAAGGATTTTTGAAACTAAAAAGTAAAACTAAAATTTATAATATTACTTAGATTGCATTTCTGATTTATATCTAATATTTTCATTGCCAACTTAGAAATTAGATCCTCTATCCATCAATTAATCACGAGCTTAATAATTTGATTATTATTCTGGAGGTTTCATTGTACTTGTATATAAAGTTTAAGTTTTTTAATTCATAAATCTAGGGTCTCCTATTGTAAAATGACTTCCTTATAATGCAGTTGTATTATTTGGAAATTTTACATTATTTTCAGAATAAGGTCTATAATGAGTCTTAGTTTCTGATGAATATGGTTGATTGTCTTTACCCAAAGTGAAATGAGTTGCTAATAATGATAATCATAATGGTTACCTCTCAAATTTTATCTATTTTCTTCAGCAAATGGATTTGATGTTACTTAGTATCTCTAATAATATTCTTAATTGATTGTTTGGTATTCAGGTAGAGCTGTTCCTAAATTAAAATTCGTTGATTTAAAGCCTGGTTTATAAGAATTTTATGGTCCTCCTTCTTTCTTATTGTGATATTCTTATTAAGCAGTTATCATTGGAAGTTACTAATAAGTTTAGATAGATATTATTACTTCTTTCCCTAGAAAAATATTTGAAACTCTTAATTATCTTGCTTTTTCAGACATATCTTATTTTGGTTCTAATTATTAAGGTTAATATTGCTCATAGTAATTGGTTTACATCATTTTATGAGTAGTTTCTGCAAAATGATGATGATGAGATCTCATCTTATTTTTTTGAACTTATGTTAATAGATTGAGAATACTTTCTTATTCATTTTATAAACCTGGTTGTAATGGTTTTTAATTATAAGTTGCTTTAGTGACAGAGACTTATTGAGCCTCTTGATGACCAAGTACAAAATGGTTGGTTCTTAAATCATTTTTTTTTTCTTAATTTAATGTAGCAGGTTCTAAAATTTACTTTCCCTAAAAATCAGTTTTAAATGTTGTTCTATATAATGCTGTCATGTTGTTTGACATAAAAATTACGTTTGGATTCTCCTAATTGAAAATGAACTCCTTTCAAATTTAATTTGTCATCAACTCCACCTAGATTACTTACTTAATCTCCTTGAAAATTCATTTTCATTATTGATGTAAATTGATTCTCTAAAGTTAATCTATAAACCATTTACTTTAATCTGTCTGTCCCAATTAGAAATGGCTATTCCTTAACTGTTGCATTTATATAAAATTATAATATTTTTTAGAATCCTTATTTTCATGTATTAATTTTTTATAAAAATATTTGAATAGTAATTCTAGTTATATAAGTTCTTAATTGTGTTAATAAAATAAATTAATAATCATTGCTTTATTGGATCATTCATACTATGTTAAGGTTAAGCTTTAAAACGATATCTTCCATTTGGCATCAGTTTTCCTGATATCAAATGATTTTCTAAGAATTCTCTAGCTTCTTCACCAAAAAAAATGTGATTTTATATTTTGATTTAATCTGCCTCACTTGCATTTTCTTTAATTTTATTTCGACATTCAATTCTTACTCTATGAAACATATCTGGATCCCCATTGAAAGTTTTCATCATAGTTTTGAGCATTCTTCTATAAAAAAGTAAAGTCCCTTTATAAATTGTACTCATTAAATTTATTAATAAAGAATTATGTAAAAAAAGAAAAACAAGTAAAAATATGAAAAACATTAGTAAACGATGAAGGATAAATAATAATAAAGATAAACAAAGAAGTCATTTAAAAAACAGAGAGGATAAGCACGTTCACTTAAAGGTATGATAAATACAAGATAATTACTTAGGATATGCCAAACACTTTTAAGAGTTTTAAGATGAAATGAATTAATTAGGACTCTAAATTAGAGATGTGGAAGGGGATGGAAATTGTCTTTTTAGATCAATAGCAGAT
>JPFL01000340.1:0-23645 GCA_000733385.1 Paramecium biaurelia
AATTCAAAAAAGAATTTTATTTCTAAAAAATTATCATTTAGAACAAGGGTAACTATTTAATTCTAGTCAAAATCTAGACAATTTTATATTTTCTAAATACTAATCCTTATTTGCCTATTAATTAGCTTATTTATAAATTATTCAAACTACCCTTTAAAATTCAAATTTAATTCAAGAATATATTTTTTCCCTTTGTTATACTTTCTAATTTTATTCTTTCATATAAATTATCTATTTTCTATAAGTTTATAACTTATTTTGTTATTTTTATTTTTAAAATAACTTAAATTATTACTATGATTAGATAATCCATATGCTGGTTACCTCATCTTCAAATATAAGTTTTTAATGTAATTAAAAATTAAATAATACATATGAAAAGAATTTCGTTTTCTTTAAATTAATTATTTTTAAGTTATTAAAAAAAAGAATAATAAGTGCCTAAACAAATAATCTAATAAAACTCTTTGATTCCATTTTTATCATTGAAATAATACTAAATTTACATGTTTATTTGTATTATAAATTATGTGTATATATAATTTTATCAGTTTAATATATTTAATGATTGATTTGTCATTTTATTATTTATTCAAATGAATTTAGATATAGATATTCATTAGCTAATCTATTTAATTGAATTTGTAATTAGAAATTATGATAAGTTCTTCTTTATTTTATTAATAATTATTTTAACGAATAGAAATGAGTTTTTAATCAATTTCATCTTCAGATTTATCAAATTCAAATGAAATGAGTTTTGTAAAAACTGATTAAGAGAGAATTTTGAAAAATTCAAACATATTAAAACATGCTAATATTGAAAGCAATAATTGTTTAAAACATCCAAATAAAAAAGTAATTTGTTTGTTAAAATCTAGGCAAAATTTTATGTATAGCAAAATAGTAATTAATTATTTTGTTCAAAATGTGCATTAAATTTAGCTTTGTAAGGTCTTAAAATAGAAGAAACATAAGAGGTATAATTGGAAATATAAAGGAAAGATAAAATAAATAATTTTCAGAAGGATTTACAATAAGCTCTTTAATAATGTGATTAAAAATTAGTTAACTTGAATGATATTAAAAACAATTTAATAAACTAATGGGAAGAATAGAATATCAATTGCGATGAGTTTTTTAATATAGTTCAAAAGACAACTAATTAGTTAAGATAAACATATCAACAGAAATTATAAAATGATTATACAACCTATCAGAATCAAGTTTAAGAGTAAGTAGAAAATATCAAACTATTAATATAATAATTGAAGTAATTTTCAATTGATATTTTCACAAATCATGATAACATAGTTAAGAAAATGGAAATGAAACCTTTTGATGAAATTATGCAAAAATACTAGAAAAAAGTAGATGAAATACGATCTAAATAATTTAATAGTCAATTTCAATTATCTTTAAAATAGCTAAATGTCGATTAAAATTAAATTCTAACATTTATGAATAAAATGTGTTATAATTTACTCATAAAAAATGATAGTATAGAATATAATTAAAAGACTATGACTAGTTAATAAAATTTAGAATGTAATTTGTCTAATAATTAAAAATATTTTGATTTACTTGAAAATGAAGAAATTAATAGTCCTATCTCTATTATGAATTAAATATAAATGTAATCTCCAATTCGTCAATAATTTAATAAATTTGAATCAATCAATTCAAACCCTGTCAGAAGTAATGCAAATACACCTGAAAGCTGGAAATAAAAGCTTAGTTTGAGAAGAGATAATATAACACCAAGTGATAAAATCTCTTATTAAAATAGTTCTCGCATTATAGAGTAAGTTAGCTCGAAAAAAGCACTTTAAAAATAATTAATTGATAAATACTCTTATTAATGTAATGAAAAATAAAAAACTACAACTGATTGTGAAAGAATAAGTGAAAAATCTTATTCATTATTAAATAATAATCTGAGTTGCTTTTAAATATAAAAATTTATAAAAGAAGCTGAAAGAGGTAGTCTTGAAGATAGAGAATTAACTCCAAAACAAAAGATTATTCCTGCTAGTAAATCTATTTTGTATGGGTAAACTTATAATAATTAAATAAAGAATAATTCTAATTAAAAATGTATTTATTTAATTATTACATTTAGCTTAGTAAAATCTGATATAAAATTATATTCATAAATAATAATATGGTTCAGTTCCAAATTTAAAATCAGCTTCTCATTTATAATAACAAAGTGATTCTGTCTACTTACATCGTTAACAAGAAGGGCATTTAAGATCCAAATCAAAATAAATTAAACCTTAATCAATAGAATAAGAATGTAAAAGACATTTTATAATGAATGTTGGAATTAATTCAATTCAATAAGCTCAAAATGAAGACACATTGAAAGATAAAATATTAAAAGAACTTTGTAGTCATCCAAGTGAATAAGTTTATAGTCAAGTGCTAAAAAATCATTAATAAAAATAAAAAAATCAGAAATCAACAAGTAAAGAAAATTTTGAATGGACTTCTTAGAAAAATAGAAAGATAGGATAAAATATAAACAAGAAATAATAATAATGATTTATATATTTCAAATAAATCTCTAAGTATTTTACTTATTTCATTTTTTTATTCTAATACTCTAAAAATAATATTCATTTAAGAATAAATTTAATTAACCTCAAATAGTGCTATTTCCAGAAATATTAATTCAAAATACATATTATTTCTTTCTATTAAGAGTGATATTTATTTATAAAAATAATTAGTCCGATTTATTTACAAAAATAAAATTTTCCATCATTTTTAAATTTCATTCATTTTATATAATATTATAATCAAAGTATATATTTCCATTCTTAAAATACACTTTTATTTAAAATCTATATATTCATTTTTGAAACTTTAATGTCTTCATAAATTTAATATGACAATTTATTTTATTAATTATTATGACCATAATTCATAGGTTTATCTCTTACTGTTACTTATGGCTACCAAAGTAAATTTAGAAATCAGTTTAAAAAACGCTATTTTAATAACAGAAAAATGGTTAGGTTTATAAAGTATTAAATATATAAATCCATAGATTGAATTTTCCAATGGAGAAGTATAAAAGATAATAAATTTTGAAAATACAATCAATTAAATATAATTTGTTGGAGTACATAATGTCTTATATATTTAGTCATTCTAAGTAATAAAAAAAGTGATTGCTTTAATAATAAGAGTCGAAAATTTGATCCTTTTAATTTTATTAGTAATTACATTATCAGGTAAAACATATTATTAAGATTTTACTGAATCAATAATAGTTTTTTATTCTTTGATATGCTACTTTTTAGATAAACTTTAATATTTAGTCAACTTGCTTTTAATCAGTCATAAACTAAGAAAATAATAATCCATAGTTAATGATTCTAAATGCCGTATATTTTCTAAATTTCCTAATATTTCTGATGAAGAAATTAAACTAATGGAAGAGAAAAATTAAGACTATTTAGAGTATGATTTTATAAGTATTTAGATTCAAATCCTATAAATCAATTAAATGGTCAGAATTGTAATTGGGAGATATTGTATGTTTAAAGAAAGGAAAGTAGAGTCCTGCTGATCTTTTAATTTTAGATTCTAGTTAAGAAGAGCTTTTAGTTGATTTTGATGTACGTACTGCTTGTACTTGTACATATGTTAACATTAATCACAATACAAAAGGAAACATTATGGATTTCATTACAAAACTGAATGGATAAATATCTTTCAGTATATAAGAGTCTCCTGTAGGTAGTATAAAATTAAAGAATGATCCTAAAGCCACTTCATTTAATATTAAAAATATGATTATGAAAGGAGAAACCTTAGATAGAGTAGATTGGATATTTGGTATGGCAATTCGAGTTGGAGAAGATTGTTTTTATGTATAAACAAATGTAAAAAAGTAAAATTATTCATCAAAAACCTGGATAGTAGAATTTCAAACTTACATCTGTTATTTTTGTTGGATCTTATTTTCAATATGTTTTATATCTAATATGGTTTATTCATCTTTTTTTTTAGATGACTATTTTTTTAAAAGCTTAACTTACTGTTTATTAATATTTCCTTAGAACTTATTATTATTAGAGAAAATTTGTTATTTTGTTTTAATTATCAAAAATAATAAAGCATTTTATTAAGAATAAAAAAAGGTGAAAAATAAAAACAAAGTTATAAAATAGTAAAAATTAAGAGCAAATGATTACCCAATAGTTCTAAAATAATAAAATGATAGAAAAATATTAATGCCAATTGAGAAATATTTGAATTTGCCATTATTATCTTTTTAAAGATCAAGTTAATTATTAGGATTCAAAAATCATAATCAAAATGAGACAGGATTTATGATATTAACTTCATAAAATGTATTAGATCTTATTAAGACTGATATTGTTATAATAGATAATCCAAAATTATTATTTAAAGCAAAACCAAAAGTAGTATTACTAGTTGAAAATTTTAAAACATACCATTTTAAATATAATACACTAAAAAATTTAATCAGAAATGCTTTACCAAAACTAAAAACGAATTGTGACAAATTATTAATAGACACAAATAGATAATAAACATAGGATGAAATGAAAACTTTGGATATTGATCATTTGATATCTGAAAAACGGGTTCCTGATTTAAGAAATTGCTCTGATATTTTATTTGCTTCAAATTAAGTTTAAAAAATTGGGAACATAAAAGAGAAATAATAAACTGATTAAAAATAAAATGATACAAAATTAAATAATTGTTTGGGTAAGAAAAAGAGTGCTAGGTATATTTTTGATACTTCTTTTGTTAAACACTAATAAACAAATAATTAAAATTTTGAGAACAGCAAAGATAATATATCTCAATCTTTCTAATCATCCTATATTGGATTAAATAAATAAAAAAGTCAATTTATGAAACCTGGTACAATAATTAAACAAAATCCAAATTTTATCCAATCATCTTAAAAAAGAATTAATGAACTAAATTCTGATAGAATTATAGATGAAAATTACAATGAATAGGACTTTATTGATATCCTTTACAGTACAGATGATAGATTATATAATGAAATTTTAGTAATGATGTTACTAACAAATAGTGTTGTAAGTGTTTTTAATGAAAAATTAAATAAATTAGAATTCATCTTTGAAAATCGTTATGATGAATCTATTCTATAATTTTGTGAATTACTTGATTATAGTTTAATTTGTTCAACAGAATAAGAAAATAATAGACAAGAATTTAATAGCAGAACAATTATTAAAAAAGTTATTTCTATTGGAAGCAGTTCAAAAGTCTTTGAGATACTAACATTCTTAGAACCTACAGAGAACAGGAAACACATTTTATCAGTATTAGTGAGAGATCCAGAGTCATTCTTGTTGGATGAAGGAGCATTGTTATATACAAGGATTGAAACCAATAATTAGTCAGATAATAAATTTAATGAAAATTTATAAGAAATGAGTTGGGATGGATTAAAAACATTTTTATATTAAAAAAGATAATTAGGATATTCTCAAACTAATGATATTTTGAAAAAGTTATCAGCTATTTCAGAAACTTATGGTAACAGATCTCATGAAATAGAAAAATTATTCATTGAACTAGAATCTAATAGTGAACCTATATTTGTTATAGGGATATCATCAACAAAATAAAAATTATAATAAAATTCATCTTAAGAATTAATTTAAGACTAATTACATTAAGAAAGAATCTTTTTCACATTGTAAAATTATAACATCAAATTATGTATAATTATACCAGATTCTTTTGATGATTTAATGCTATTTTTTAGAACTTATTCAGTAATCTAAACAAAAGAATAAATAATTGAATTCAAAGAAAAAGATTGTCAATAATTATAATATAAGTTTAGGTAGCATCTTTAAAATCTGATGTCTAATAATATTGCAAATTATTATGATAACTTTATAATTGTTAGTTCAGAAGCATTTGATAGTATTTTAGAAGATGAATATTTAAAATATCATTTTGTTTTTATATTTTAATTGTCTGCTGGATTAGGTGCTTATTAATTTACTAGTAGGTAAAAAGGAAAATTAGCAAAACTACTATCAAAAACTAATTCAAAAATACTAAGTGTTGGAAATTCTTTAGATGATGAATATCTCTTTAGCAAATCACATTTATCTGTAAGTTTAACAAAAAAAGAATAGGAAATATCTATGTTAAATTCTAAATTTGTAGCTTTAAGTATGAAATAACTATTAAAAATGATATTTCTTATTTGTCCAAGTTAAATGTAGAATTATTTAGCCTTCTTAGAAATACAGTTATATAGATGCTTATTATTAGGTTTGATCATATTTATTAGTTGTTTTTAATTTGAAGACATTTAGCTATTTTGGTTATTAATATTTTTTTTAGTTCCAAGCAATATTTTGTCATCTATTTAGCAGTATTTTTTAATGTTTTCAAAGAATGAATAAATAATTAAATTTTCAAACAGTTATATAATGATATTTTAAAGTATTAAGAAGAGAAGTATATTAAGAGGAATTTTAGGAGTTTTTATAATAGTTATTATTGACATAGTGTATTTAGTTCTTATTGAATAATCTATTCTACTATCAATAAATTTAAATGGTAAGATTGATCAAACATCTAAATCCGTTTTACTTTATATAAGTTTAGAATTATTAGATAAATCTAAAATTTTATATCATATTATAAAGAAATGTGAAAATGTTTATTATAAACTTATATAATTAACAATAACTATTTTTATTTTGACTTCATTAATAATAAGCTTTAATTTAGTATAAACCTCTACTGATAATTAAAGATTTATAGACGAATTCAATTCATAAAATTTTATAACTTTCATCTTTATAAGTATTTTTTTAATTGGTCTATCATTTGTGACTTAAGAGGTTTTGGAAATATTTTAAATCCATTTTATTATACCTACAGATCAACTCACCTTTGAGTACAATTAAAAAGAGATTTTGGTATTTAAAAAAAAAATAGGTTCTAGCTGTTCATTAAGTGAAGATGAAGAAGAAATGTTATAAATTTTTAATTAAAAAATAAAGAAAATTACAGATCAACTTTTTGATAATAAAGATTTAGTAGATGAAATTATAACAAAATAAATAAAAGGAGAGTAATCAGTAGTGGATGAATTGGATAAATTTCAAGGGTTTCAAGATTAAAAAACAGAAAAAGATTTTTAAGACTCCTTTAAATAATAAAATTAACATAAATTTAATATTATTTATACTTTGATATTCTATGATATATGCATTCTAATAATGCACTGTTATGACATACTTACTAGCAGTATATTTCCATTATCAATTTTATTAACTGTATTAATTTAATTTATCATTTAACTCTTTATCTCTATTTTATAATTGAGAGTGATAACTAATAAAAAGATTTAATAATATTTTTAATTGTTATCTTTTTTTTTAAGATTAATTTTTAAAATTATAGTAGATGTACTTTATATTGGAAATTAAGAAGATTATGTTGGATTCATGTTTAATATATAGTTTATTCTTGCTTTTGCAATAACAACTCAGCCTATAATTCCAATTTTATTTTATGTTATATTATAATTGATAATTTATATATTAGGTTTGATAATCAATGGATTTTCAATGAATTTTATTAATTACACAGAAATGATATATTGTTTAGCCAAATTTGGATTTTTATTAGTTGAAATATCATATCCAATATTTGAAAATGTCTAAAAAATTTAATTTTTATAGAGATCTTCTTATATATATTAGAATAGACTGAATATAGAATAAAAGAAGATAAACAATATTTTAGGTTTATTGATGCCTAGATTTATTTAAGAGAGAATGAATAAAGGTTAGATTTAGATTTAATAAGATTAAGGTGATGTAACAATATTATTTTGTGATATTTATTAATTTGATAAGATCATTAAATATGAATAAGAAAATATATTAAACTTTTTAGATACTCTTTATAGAGCTTTTGATCAATTATGTTAGACTTATGATTTATAAAAAATAGAAACAGTTGGAAAAACTTATATGGCAGCTGGAGGATTAAAAGATTATGATGCAGTGATAAGTAACAATTTCAATTAAACAAAATAGATTAAAAAAATGCAAATAGCACAACTAGAGCTTTAGAAACAGCTATAGCTATGATGGATACTATAAAGACAATGAAATATGGTGACAATCAAGATGTTAAACTAAAGATTGGAATTCATTATGGTAGAGTGATTGCTGGTGTAATTGGAGTTCATAAACCATAATTTTCATTGATAGGAGATACAGTAAATACTACCAGCAGAGTTTGTAGCACTAGTGATGCTGGATTTATTACATTAAGTGAATCAGCCTATAACAATATAAAAGATTAGACTAAATATTAATTTGATTAAAAGGCAGTGGCTGCAAAAGGAAAAGGTACACTCGAAACATTTAGATTAAAATTGTAATAAAAGGATAAAGAATCATCAAGATTAATATCATCCAAATTAATTAAAGATCATTAAGAATCTAATAAAGAATCTAGAGTTTAAATAATGCCATTAAAAAATCCTGAAAAATAGAAATCACAAGCCAAAAATTTAATGAAAAGAGCCTCTGTTATGAATCCAATTGGAATGGGAAACGATCCCAATAAATCTCCAATATTAATTTTAAGACAACTCTAGTAATAATTAATTAACAAAAAGTCATTTTAAGTTATGATAAAGAAAAAGTAATCAATTGATCATGAAATCAAAGAATAAGAAATTAAGCGATAAAATTCTTAAAAGTCAATCTCTAGTTCTAATATAGATGTAATTTAATGATAATAAATAGAAGAATGATAATTAATCTCAAGTTTAATAGTAACCTAAGGTTGTTAATTCCAATCCAAAAATGAGAAGTAGTATGCTTTAATTATAAAGACCAGTTAAGAAGGGTAATGAGGATGGAATTATATAACATTATCCATCTACTTTGTAATAATTTTCAATGACTTAATTTTAACCAATTTCAGACATTCGAATTTAACCATCCTCAAATCAAATTTCATCCTCACAAAACTAATAGAGTTCTAGCATATAACCTTAGTTAAGTTCACTTTAATAAAATTCTTAAAATCAAATGGCTTAGATATTAGAAAATCCAAGCAAAGAGAGCATAAAGTAAGTGAGAATTATAGAGGAAACATAAAATTAATAGAATAATCAATAACTTCAAAGAGGGCAAATAAAAAGAAAGGGAACTATCATAATGGCTGATTTGGTAACAAAGAAAAAAATGATAAAATCAAACACTAAAATAATCATTCCAGAAGATAAAGAGAAGGAACGTTCATCTAAGTTAGTTTAGAAAGAAAATGAAAATCATTTAGAAGGAAATGGAAATAATTAAATAAGAAATCCTCGTTATTTTGAATCATAAGAGACACTAATCAAAAAAGAAAATGATTTTATTGAAAATTTTGATGAAGTTGAAATAAATAAAAAATAAAGTATCTCTAAACTTTAATAAAGATTAGATTTGATAAAATTAAAGAATATTAAAAAATATAAATTAGATTTTGATAAAGATTTTGATTATGAATTAAATAAAAGTTAATACAATAGCAAAGATCATGTATTATATTATTAGATTTATGAAGAATATAATCTACAAGAACTAATTTAATTTAGAAAAACCTTTTTACTATTACTTATTCTAATGATTTGTAAGAGCCTTCTATATTTCTTATTAGATGAATTAAATTCATCAAACAAAATAGAATTATTAATTGTTATTTTATGCTAACTTATTGTTAGTGTATTAATTATAGTATCTTTTTACAAATTCTAAGATATTTAAGATTTTAAAATAGCTAAAACATTAGGTTTGATATATTTTATTATCATAAGTTCATTGAACATTTTAATAATATACTTTGTTAATGAATAATAATTTGAAATAATTTTATAATCATGTTAGATTACTTCAATCTATATTAACTTATTTCATTAGTAACTATTTATTCTAAAAGATAAATAATATTTATAAATCATTTACTTTATTCTCCTTATATTAATAACTGTATATAAAAAGTATATATTGGAAATAATATTTTTCATTATTAGTACTGATGGTTTAACATATTACTATGAACATTCAGTAAATGAAATCCTTGTTAAAAATTATAGAGTGAGCCAATAATTATAAATTCAGATCTCTAAATATGAGAATATGTTACAATATTTGATGCCTCCACATGCATTAAAAAGATTATTACAACCTGAATCTAATAAAACTGAAACATTTATTGATGTACTTGATAATGCTACTGTGTTATTTGCAGATATTGCTGGTTTTACTAAATACTCAAGTTCTGTTTAACCTGAAACAGTTGTTGAAATGCTTAGAAATCTGTTTTAATCTTTTGATTTATATTGTCAAATGGCATAGATATATAAATTATTTACTATAGGTGATTGCTATGTATGTATGGGAGTTCTGGATTACACAAAAAGAGATCCAGCAGAAGAAGTATTAAATTAAATTAATTTAGGCATAAAAAGTACTTGCTTTTGGTCTTAAAATGATATAGATAATTAATGATATAAAATAGGATCCCTAATATTAACATTTGAATATGAGAATTGGAGTACATACTGGTAAAGTACTTGGTGGAGTTGTTGGAACTGATGTTGTTAGATATGATATATATGGTGAAGATGTCACTATAGCTAATTTGATGGAGTCATCAGGAACTGTAAGAAATTCAATTAAATTTTAGGAAGGAAAGATGTTGATTAGTGATTATACAAAGAATTTAGTTGAATCTGAATTTGATGACTTTAAATTTGAATATGCCAAAGATGTTTATATATAATCAAAAGATATTACAATACCCACTTTTTTTGTTTCACTTAATGATTCAGACTGTTGTGAAGAAAGTTGAATCGTAGAGATTTTGAAAATTATATATATTATTTATTAATAATGAGTTAAAATAAAGAAAAAGTTGAATCAGAACTTTTTCAAATGTATTAAGATGCAATTGATTTGCTAGAAGATGATTAAATTACAGAAGGTGTAGTAATACTTAAGAAATTGATGAATCATACTTCTATAATCAATTAAGAGGATAAAAAGATTCTCTATGGAATTTATATGTCTTTGGCTGAAATATTGGCACAAAGTGAAAATGTTTCTGAAAAATGTGAAGCCTTAAATTATTATTATTAAAGCACTTTAATAGTAGAAAATTGTTGGTAAACATACAGGAAGATGTCGCTTTTATTTCGTCAACTTGGAATGATGCCAAGAGCTTTAAATTTAAATTTAAAAGCGTAATTTAACATTAAAATTTTATAGTCTTTAATATTGTTCATCATGTATATTAACATAGCCTCTATTATATTAAGCATGTTGTATTAGTTTTTTAATGAATAGTTGGGATGATTTTAATTAATACTATAAGATGATGAAGGATAATAGTAATTTGAAGTAATCCATACAGGAACTATAAAATTATCATTTAAATAAATAGACAACTGTTTTTGTTAATAATCTCTTAGAGGAATATAATCAAATTGAGAAAAAACTACAATCTTTACCTGAGAATTAAATTTATAATCTTCTCTAAGAATAGCAATTCGAATAAGAGATCTATTTAGATACTTAAAATATTAGAAAGTTTTTTAAAGATATTAAATGTTTGTTTCAAATTAATCTTAACTTTAAAAAGAATCCATCTAAAGATAATTATGTAATCTCTTGTACAAAAATTGTAGTTACATCTAATTAAAATAGACAAAAAAAATTATATGTATCAAAAGAATAATAAACTTAAACATGTAAATTAATTGAAAAGTAGAAATCAAAATAATCATAATTTTAATAATAGTTTAATCTAGATTAAATTATCTATAATTCAAATAGTAAACTAATTGATCTTATTAAATCAAATTAAGTTTATGATATGGTTTAATTTTCTATAATAAATAACAATACTAAAACTTCAAATGAGTAAAATGAAAATTAAGGATGTTCTATATCCAAATTTTTAGTTGAACGATTATGTAATTAAAGTTTTCTTACTGTTATTGAACTTCTAAAGAAATTAATTATATTAATTCTAAAAGATTTTCTTTCTTAAAAATAATCAATTCAAAATTTTAACTTTGTATCCAAAGGATTAATTAATTGTGTTGTCTGGGCTCAATATTGTACAAATAAATTAGTTGATGATCCTTTTCTAAAATTATAATTATTAGAAATGGCATTTGATGAATTAAAATCCCGCTTTAAAGAAAAAAAACCAAAATCTCCTGAAGAATCAAATAAAATTAAGAATTACATTCATTACATCAATAATATGAAATTAGAATTACTATAAACTGATATATCTAGCATTTTGACTGATTAAAATTAAATTAAAGAATATTTGTAATAATATTATATAATAATGGCAAATATTCATAGTGATATTCATTTCTTTTAACCTAAAATAGCAAAACATTTTGCTTGTTAATTGGAAGATACCAAATTAAAATAGTAAATTAATGAAAAAATAGTAACTTATAAAATAGAATCTGAACTCATAACATCCAAATAAGTTCTTTAAATTATAACTTAATGGGAAGAGAGAGAATAAAAATTGGAAGATAATGAAAAAATAAGAACATATATTAAATAGGTTATTGAATATTTAAAATCTAATAAAAATAATAATATATTGAAAAGATTATCAATCATTTGCTTAAATTAATTTTATTTTGCTTATAATTTAGAGGATTTAAAAGAGATATAAAAATTTGTTTAACCCTTGGTGTTGTAAATTTTAGAGTTAAAGAATTCTGATATAGATATAGGATTCATTTTCCTCAAGTTTTCTTTCATATATTCTTTGATAGAAATTGACTCTAGTGATAACTTGGCTAAATTTACTGAAATATTTTTAACTTCATCAAAAAGCATTAATAAATATTTAATTCTTTTGGAAGTTCTTAAAATAAATCATTTTAAACTAAATGATTATTTTAATTTTATAAATATTGATACTTTTTTAATTGAGTTTATTGAAATAACAATATTATCTAAATAAAAATACAATTAATTAGTTGAATATTTAAAAAATAACATAGAAGCAGATTTAGAATTAAATTATTATTTACTCCATTTACTAGAATTAAAAATTCAACATACACCTTAATTTATTGTTTAACCTAATACACTAACAATTGAAATTGATAAATTTGACACTAAATTACCTTAACCTGATTCCTTTTCTGATGCATCAGAAGATGAATTAGAAGAACCTTGTTGTTATTCAAATTAATTCAAAAATATAGGATTAGCTGAAAATCAAATAGAGTCCTCTTTTAGAATAACTAAAAAGCTATGTTAATTTTCAAATAAAACTGTTGAGTTTCTTATTAATCATTCTGTTTAAATTAATGTTGGTGATCCTAAGATTATTAATCATATTAAAAGATTTGCTAAGGAATGCATAAAATGTGAGTTTAGTATGAGTACAAATGAATTAAGTACTTAATTATATCAAAACTTAATCTAAAAATATTATCTCTAAGCTGAATTTAAAAAAGAGTTATCAAAAGTAGAACTTGAATTTTTGGGATATTATTTACCTCATTGTATTAAAAGTGCTTCAGATTTCAAATAAATCAATGAATTTCTACTTAATAATGTAAATCAAGCACTGAATAAATAAATTGAATAAGAAATTATTATATTCGTAAATGAATTATAATCATATATATTTGATAATCAAGCATCAAAGTAAAGTTTTTTACTTAAGGAACATTATCAAAAGATAAAGAATTTGAAAATTTAAAGTGATTATAAAGCAAATTTATTCTACTTGTTATAACGAGCTGAATTGATCATTGGTGAATAATGTGAACCATCACATTTTAAGAATTTTCTGTTTGCTTTAGCCTATAAGGATTCTTAATTTCTTTGGAATGAATTTTATATTGCAATCTTTGATTAAGCAAGAAATTATTTATCTTAAAAGAAAAAATCAGAAATTGATTGGTTTACTTGTCAAAAAAGAGTGCAATTAATAATTGAGAATTACCCAGATTTACATTTTTTAGAGGAATATTTTATTATAATTGATCTCTTGCAGTTATAGGAATAATAAAATATCTATCAAACAACAATTTCTTAAATAAAATTTAACTAAATTTAGTAAGGATATGAAAAATTGATTATGAAAAAATAAAACATTCCAACAAGAGTTTTTGAATTAAAAAACAATTTTAGACTATTACAGTTATATGAGAAAGTAGTTATGAGAAAATAATATCAAATTAGTATTGAAAATATTGCATAAAATTTGGAAAATCTTTAAAGTCTCAAATCTTTAATTATACAAATGAATAATCATCAAATTTAATATTTTCTTCATTCAAAAGAAGGTGAAGTTGAAATTGAATAAGATTTATTAATATCAATATACAAATTTATTAAGAGATTTTTAAGACATCAATTATACAATTAATTAAATTAATTAATAGAAGTCATTAAGATAAAATTTCCTAATTTATTAAATTCATCTTAAAGTTAGTTTTTATTTTAATTTGAACATGATAAAAAACGATTTAAAATTCAACATTTTAATGAAGTATAATTAGAATAAGAAAAAAATTCCATATATTCGAAATGTAATGTTAACCTAATTTTAAACAATCTATTAGAGGGATTTATTAATAATAAAAAAAGATTGATTAGAAGAAAACCATAAAGATACTTAATTGAATCATTTTACTATTCTACTCATTTATTATTTAATAGTAATGCCTCAATTGATTAAGTATTCACTTTAATTTAACCAGTTTATATTCCAAATACAAAAGACTTAGTTTATTATTACAAATAAATTGATAGATATAAATGTGAAAAAGATGAAATACTAAGTTATTATTACTTTCATGATCTTAATTTTTCATACTAAAGATCAAAAATATTGAAATTAATTATTAAAATTTTATTGAAATAAAAAAAATACAAAGAAATTTTATCACTTTTAGATAAGCTTAATAAAATATATGATTTAAGGTTGTTATAAGCTATAATTGGATTATTGACAGCAATTAAATATATTGATGAAAAAATCTTAATAAGAGATATAATCATTAAAGTTGAATCTTTAGGGAAAATTAATGAATTTCTAAAAGATGAATAAATCTTAGAATTATTAAATGGAATGTATATAAAATTATATGAGAAAGAATAACAAGAATAAGGTTTAAATGATTTTGAAGTTGAAATAAGTGAAATAAAGATTGAAAAAGGAAAGAAAATGATAGAGGAATTTAAAGCAGTAAAAAAGAAACCAACAAAATTAAAGGATAATCAACAGATTTCTTAACAATAATAGTAATCTTAAATCTAGCAATCCTAAATTTAGAATTAATAATAATTATATTAATTATCAAGTGAATATAATAATAATGATGAAATAGGCTAATTTAAAACCTAAGAAGGATCTCTTTCGCCACTTATTGATTTAGATATTGTTTGATTTAATTATTTGTTAAATTTAACTAATAAAATTTCATTATTTATTCATTTAATATATATATACTAGTTCTCTTTTTTAATTATATTTATATAAATACAATATATTTTTAGTCTTAATATGAAGATTTAATAAATTATTTTATTTATTAATAAAATAATAAAAGGATAATGGCACATTAATCTATTTATTTGCAAGATAAATGTAAAGCATATTTGAGATTGAAAACTTTTAGAATATGATAATAAAATATCATAGAAATGAAATAAGAGACTTTAAGCAATTCAACAACTTAGATTATTGGAAGTTCTTAATAGACTTAATTACTTGATGAAATAGAAAAATATAATTGTTTTTGGAAATAAGAAATAATTTTAAGTGATTGTGAAGAATAATTTGTTTAAATTGCATCTGATGATGAAAGGGATTGTGCTGCAATGATAAACTTTGGAAAAGCACTTAACATAAAAAAAACAGATATTTCATAAATAACAGAAATCTTAAATTATTTAGATACTCCTTAATTAAAGATGACATCTTTTTAGAGTCCATAAAATGTTTTGAACTATTTTCTACCTAGTAGTTTTGTATCAACCATAACAGAAATGATCAATCATTACCTTTTGATGGTTTTATAAGAAGATCTAAAATAATAACATTAAACTTAATAAATATACCATAAGAAGAAATACAAAGAATCTGAAATTTAATTTTATTTAGGTTTGCAAATTTTATTTGGAGTTTATAGATTTCCATCACTAGAAGAATATTGGAATGCTGAATCTTGGTTAAAAGGTGGTGTTGAAGTAACTATGCCTATAGGTAGATTCAAATTTGTAGATCTTCATATTTTTTCATTTTTTGATGAATTGCAAAGAGCTTAATTATAATTGGAAGTAAGTAAATTTTCAAAGAAATTAAAAGCACTTTATAATCCTGATTAAGAATTAATTGTTGTAGAATAAAATCAGAAAGCATATAAAACATATTATATATTTGATTATGACAGTTCTTAAATTATAGATTTGTTAGTTGTATGCAATAATGTTAAAAATGAAGATAGAATTAATAGGGTAATGAGAATGCTTTACAAATATTCTAATTAGAATCATGTTATTTATATAATGTTTGATCTGAGTTTAGAAAAGATAATTCAATTAGTGGATCAATCAATTTATCCAGTTATTCGTTATTAAAAGATTAATCATAACTTGATTTAAATGCTTTAGGATGGAGAATACGAATTGGATTAATTATTCTTAATTAGATAAGGGATCTAAGTGGATGTTTTCCCATAAAGACGTCTAATATCAAATAGACATTATATGACATCTTATGAAAAAATAAAAAACTAATTGCAAGAACATATAATAAATCTTTAATAATTTAGAAGTAACTTTTATTAATCATCATAATTAAATAATACTGAAGGATTTCATTAATTAAGAGTTGAATTTGAAGAATACTTTGAAATTATGATTCATAATACCTTTTTATTAATTCCACAGACATCTTAATCTTAATTTAGACATGATTTAGCTAAAGTTCTTTTGACTGAGAAGGGATAATAAATTGAGAGAGATCGTAATGAAGCCAAACGTAAATTAAATGTTACTTATAAAGAAAATACTTCAAATACAGATAATTTGTCTTTTGGATTATAAAAGTAATATGCTGATCAATTTCATACACCAATACCTTAAAAATAAGAAGATACTTTTAAATATTGCTTAGTTTGTATGAAATTTGATGGCTTGACTAAACCATATTATAGATGTTAACTGTGTGAAAAATTATTGAATATTAGTAAGATATTCTTATGTCCATTTCCTTGTTTTGAATTATTTCATAGGAATCCAAGTGATTTTTTAGTTTGTGATATGAGAATGTTAGAGCCACTTGGAGAGGGTGCTTATTTTAAAAATGAATCCACAATGTAATTAGTTAATAATGGATAAGAAGAAGATGCAAATGGGAAAAAAAGAAAATTTAATAAACCTCCACCTAGAACCTTTTGGTCATTTAATAAAGAGATTTACAAATAAGCAAATATCAATGATGATCAAAATTTGAATGATATTTTAAATACTTTTAGAAAGCCTCAAGCTCCTGTTCCTTCACCTAATCTATTATTATCTATTGTTCCTTAAGAATAATAATAATAAACATTACCTTTAGGACATAAAAAAGATATGAAAGATATTGATCATCTCTTAAATTAGGAAAAAGAGTAAAAAGATAAATTAATAAAGGAAATGTAAGAAAGAGACAAATAATTATAAGAACAATATTTTTAATAATAATATGAGAAACAATTGTAAAAAGAATAGGAATCAAAGAAAGGTAAAAAGGCTCAGAAAGAGAGTGAAAAGAAGAAATAATTAGAAGAACAACTTAAGAATGTTAGTCCTCTTGAGAAATTCATGGAATAAATAAATAAAAGAGCAAAAGTAGAGGATATTGAATGATGAAATTAAATTTATTGCAAAATATTTTATATATATATATACAATTAGCATTAGTATTATTTAAGAAATACTGAATTTTGGATATAATATAATCATCTATTGTAAAATAGACCTCCATAATTTCTTGAATATCCATTAGTAGTGCTTTTACTATGATAATCATTCAAAACATAATTGCTTTTTTTTAATCCTTATTAAACAGCTACTGTTGGATCATATTATTTCAATAAGCCTAAATCCTTTAATTTATAGACATTTTATTCAAGTAATTTATTATTGATGATTAAATTTGCATCTTCTAAGATTGAATCTAATATATCTCCTTATTTCCTATTTAAATAGCTTCTGCTAGATTGATTCTCAACAATTAATGTGTCTTTTAATTTCTTGATTGCAGGGTTTGAATTGGCCATAGAACAAGATCTTCGATTATTTAGTTATAAATAAGGCAGTTTCTCTTGGGAAGATTACATTAAAATTAATTATTCAAAATCATTTAACATAGACGGGTTTAAAATAATAATGTTCCCCTTTGTATTTTCTATTGTGATCTAAATCTTTCTAGGTACTTTCAAGTTAGTAGTGTCTTAGATTGATTGCCCCTATTTTCTTTTATAAATATATTACTTAATAAGTTCATAAGGAAAGTTAGAAAAAGTCTTAATTGCTTCAATTCTTCAAAGAATTTTAATTTAATTTTGTCTTCTATGTCAATCTGAATAATAATTTTTGTAATTCTTAATACAATCCATTTCTAAATTAAGTTAATATCAATTTTATTAGTAATTTAATTAGGTTATCCAAATAAGGATTTTAATATATCATAAGCATAAGAAAGTTAATATTATATTATAAAAAATAATGATAAGGTAGTCTGTAATGTATTTTAATTCATTATAATAGCCAATCAACTCTTAATGGAGACTTTAGACACTTTTAAGTACCTTTTAATGTATACAATTCTAATCTTCCATCTCTTCCTTTCATATAAAACTCAACAATATAATTTTCATCAGCTCTTATTGATAAAATATCTAAATATTATTATGATTTTGGGATATTCCTTTGGTGCCCACAAAGTTACAATGTTTCCCCTTTAAAATAACATTTACTATAAACAGTAATACAAGCTACATAAATAATAATAATTACCCCTATATTCATATCTATTATCATATTTATAAGCACTTCTATAAAAATCTCTTTGTCTTGGCTCTGATCTTTTTATTGAAGAAGAACCATAATAATTATCTGCTTCACAATTATCTGGATTATAGTTTGTAGATTTTGCATCACATGGATCTGAATAAATACTTAATTTAAATTATAGTTTTACTATAATTTGCTAATAACTTCCCTTAAGAATCTCCCTAACTCTTAATCATTTGGATTTTTTGGTATTATGACATTCTATCCAGTTAATGGTGATCCTCTTCTACTATGTCTACCATATTAATCATCTCTTCCATAATAGTCTTCTCTTCTTCCATAATCTCTATCATAATAATCATTATTTGAATGTCTATTTCGTTATGAATATCCTTTTTCTCTTTGATAAAATGTATTTTAATATTAATCTTCTTTTTCTATTTAAAGTTGTTATTCTCCCTCTTCAATCTAAATTTCTTACCCTTTATTCTATTTTTAGTTTTATCTTCCTTTAAAATCTAAATCTATTTTTTCCATTTTATTTCCTTATGGAGTATTCAATTAGGATTTTTGATCATTTTATTTAGAATGTATGTTTTAAAAGTTTTGCTTTGATTTATTATTTTAATCAAATTCTTTTGTTTTACTTTAATAAATTTATTTATGTTCAAAATTATTAAACTATTGCGATTATTCCTATATTTCTTATTATTATTATTTATAATTTTAATTATCAATAGATACTTTTTAGAATGGATCTTATATTGGTGAATTCTGGTTTTGAATTAGATTTTCATTCTATTAAGTTTCAAGATGGTTGTCTTCAGGTATTAATGTAGCCTCACTAACAAATCCTTGTTATTCTGAATTTGTGTTAGGAATGCTTGAAGTACTTTCATCCTCATCTACAGAATATTCTAAATCATTTTAGTCAAATTAAACTTAATCAATAGTTTGAATCAACTCTGTTGGCTATTTTAATAGTTTATGTATTTCTTTATATTATATAGGTTTTACATCATAATATTTTTGTTAGACTTCACAATGATTTTCAACTAAATATATTAGTAAATACTTTACTCTATTCAATTATAAATATCTTTTAAATGTGATCAATAAATTCTCTGAACAATTACAAACATTAAATATCAGATAATTCATTTTAAGATGTAAATACTAAAACATAAGTCTTTCCAATAATATTTTAAACTTAATGAGAATCTAAAGAATATAAAATATATACTTACAAATATTATTATTAATACTGTAGAATGCTTCTAAATTTTCGCTTTGTTCATTAATGATTAAAGAATTAATGCTTTAATCTTTATAAGTAATTCTAAGAAATGATCCAATATATCCACCATGATTCATTTCTCTATTGTTAATTTCAGATGAAAACAACATATTAAATTCATTCTAGACATCTGTTCTATTATCAAACATTTCAACAAATGGGGTATCTTAATATTCATCATTAGATTTAAATTTAATTAATTAATCAGATTACAATTCGAATTACATTGATTTAAAAAAGTTTAAAGAAACATCGGAACATTATTATAGTGTATTTTCACAAACATTGTTTCTTTAATGTATGATGAATACACAATCTTAGAATACATGTTCAATCAAATCATTTGCAGGAAACTTAGTAAATTATGAAGTAACAAATGAAAAAACAAATACTTTTGAATCAGTCATACCAATAGTTATATATGCTAAATTATCATCTTCTTTGTAATTAATAACAATTCCTTCATCACTTTCAAAAATTAGAATATGGATAAATCCTCTATTTTCTTATTATAGAGTAATGATTAATCCACTTAAAGGATATTCTATTGTTTATTAATGGGTTTCTATATTTTTAATAGGTATTCTCAATTCTAAAACTTTATTATTTAAATTTTATGCAACAAAAACTTAAAGTCCTGGATAGTTTTTAGTAAAGTATTCATTATCCAAAGACCCATTAATTATTTCATTTCCTAAATGATAGTGTATTGGTGGATGATATAGATCAGGTGTATGAAAGATTAATCGTTGAAAATTTAAATCTAAGTTACATTTGATTTATTCTAATGATATTAAAGCGACTTTTTATTAACAATATTCTTAACCTTCAGATTAATCCATTAAATGTACAAATCGTTTTAAAATCATCAATACATCTCCTTTACCTCCCCAAGATACAATATAAATAAAACCCATTTTCTCAAATTTATCTACAGCATCCGTTTTGCCATAAGAAAATTCTCTAACCAAATTTTCTTTTGAGATTAACAAGTGTCCTCCATCTTCTTCCTTATCTACAAAATACCCATTATAACCATTATATTAATGAATTGATGCAGTGGTTCTATTTTATTTTACTTTGAATTCCTAGATTAATAACCATTAAATTTCACTTGCATTACCTGCAAAAATGTAAGTATCTGAAAATCCAACCAAAAAATATGAATTATTATTCAAACTTGGTGAAGATTTATAACTTTATTAGATATCTAATGCAAAATGAGGTGTTTGGCTTGTTAGTATATAAGGCATCGTACTCAGCAATTAAATAAATTTTATTACTTCTCATTCTATTAGTCAATCAAAAAAAATGTTTATTCTTCATAAAATAAGCGTAGTCCACATAAAAAGTTCTCTGCATTTAACGAGTATATAGCTTAGATTAAAAAAATTATAAACATAAATATTATATGAAAAATTAAAATAAAGGAAGGGTATTATGCTTTAAATCTATTTTCCTACATTCTGTTAAATCATCAAAATGTATTTTATTTTAAAGTAATACTTTTGATTTTTAAACTTTAATTAAAATCAGTTATTATGTAAAATAATATAATGTATACATTGTTAAATGTCTTTTCATTCACTCACTTTACAGTCTAAGTTATTAATACAAAAATCATTAGATTTCCATCAAATCTAAAGATCGAACTGAGTCATTATTATTTAATCTAATCAATAATAAATGTTTAAATATTTACTGAATTAAACATGAAAAAATAACATATACAAAGTTAAATCAAGAGATATTCATTTCAAATGATATTGCAGTGTCCTATTTTTTTCTTTGAATGAATTTATTTCGCTACATTCCAAAATCAGGATTATTATTATCTATCTTCTTATATAACTGGCTAGAATAATAATTATCTTCCTTTGCTTTTGGATCAGTGCAAAATTTGATATTTTAAGCTCTAAGATATTCAATTATAGTTTTTATTTAAGGATTAGGCTTGTGATAGAGATCTAATTCTAGTGAATCAAGACTTGAATTTAATTCTTCTGACATTTACTAATTTATTTATATATGAATTTATTCCAGAATTGTAAATTAAATACTCTAGAATTTGTCAGAAATTATCACTCTATTTTTGATTTATCTAATTTAATCAATCATACATTATTAAATAAATATGCATCTTCTCAAAATTATTATTTTAACAAAGAAATTAATGATATTTTAAGTAAAAACAGAACCTCAGTAATAATTAAGTATTATGTAGCCAATTCATAAATAATTAAGTTTTATGTAACCAATTCATTAATAATTTAGTATTATATGCAATAGTTAGAGAATAAGGAATGCATGTCCAAAAATTAATATTTAGATGATTACTAATCTCAAATTTAGTCGCTGATTTAGTTCGATAAATATCATCATGAAATACCTTTATATCCTATTGAGGAGGATATTATTTTAATTTTTGATTTGCATTACAATAATAGGAGAAAATTGATTTACTATGAAATTAAAAAATAAATAGAATATTAAAATTTAAAGAATTTAGATCAACATTAAAAAGGAATTGTTATTATAAATGATTACATGTTACATCAAGCAAATCGAAAATAATATACTTAATTACAGTTTAGAATCCTTATCAAAAAGATATTCTTCTTCTTCTTTCAGCAGAAATTAAAAAATAACTTATCATGAGCCAAATCTTGATTCTAATTTTATTCGTATGTTTAATTAACTTTATTAAAGAATAAGAAAAAGAATTTAAATTAGGAAAGAATTTAAAAGTTCCATACAAGAAAATAAAATCATTGGGATTAAGAATATTAGATTGTCTGAATTTATAGGATAATAAAAGCCTATTGCTAAATCTATTTCATTATTAGATAACAAAGACTTACACAAGATTGTTATTAAAGTAGATTAACCTTTATATGTTATCAAACAAAATAAAACCTTGTAAAAGTATGAAAATTTCAACCCATTAATTTTCCAAATAATTTAATAAATAAGATGATAAGGTTTTATATTCAATTCAAAAAATTTTTACATAGTCTAAACCCTAAAATCTTGTTTAAATATTTCAAAATTAAAAAAAATACTTCTTAGATTTGAAATAAAAAGATAATATATAAGGTTTAAAAACTAATGGTCAATTATTAGGGTAATATTCTCAAAACTCAAACAAATTCAGGGCTCATTTCAACTAATATACTTATTAAATAAAATTGATATAATTATATAAAGAAATCAATCAAACAATGATAGTT
>JPFL01000340.1:23665-63515 GCA_000733385.1 Paramecium biaurelia
CAATCAAACAATGATAGTTTAAAATTTGTTATAAATTAAATAAAAGATGAACACTTGTTTAATTGATATCTTAATCTTAATAATAAATGAAAATTATTTAAGATTTTAAACTTCTTTTTATACTATTCATCTAGTTGATTTATAGAATAGATATACAATAATTGTAATTTAATAAAATTACTTAAATATTTTTAATAAGAAATATTATATATATAAATAAATAATGATTTAATATGGTGATACAATGATTTTATTTGAGGATGGAAAACCTAAAAGTTTCATTACAGTTACCTAAGGTTAAACATATCAAAATAAATATGGAGCATACCATCATTACACTTTTCTTGTTAAGCCAGGGGAAGAAATACTTTCAAAAAATGGGACAGGTCCAATTTATTTAATGACTCCAAATCCTCATTTAATAACAGAAACAGTTCCTCACAAAACTTAAATTCTCTTTATGGCTGATATATCTATGATAATACTTAAATTATGTTTAAAACCAGGTTAGCTTGTTATTGAAAGTGGAACAGGTAGTGGATCTTTATCTTGTTCATTAGCAGCAGCTGTTGGTCATAAAGGCAGATTATTTACATTTGAATTCAATAAAGAAAGAGCAAATAATGGCAAAGAATTATTTACAAAATTGAAAATAAATTAAGCAACTTGTTTTTGGAGAGATGTCTATACTAATGGTTTTTTGAAAGGAGATGATGTTGAAAACTAAGGAGAATTTCCATAAGAAAATAGTGTGGATGCTATATTTTTAGACTTACCATAACCTTGGTTGGCTTTGGATCATTCAAAGAAAATGATTAAAAAAGGTGGAAGAATTTGTTGTTTCTCTCCATGTATTGAATAAGTACAAAAGACAGCCTAAGAATTAAAACAATAAGGATGGAAAAACTTAGAGACATTAGAATGTTTAAAGAGGTATAAACTATATTATATAAACTATAGACATTTTGAAAGAAGAGTAAAACAAGAATAATCACTATTTGATGATGTTTAAAAGAAGGTATGCACAGAGTAGAATAAGAGAGTGACTTATTCTGGAGGGATAAATTAAGCTTATGGACACACTGGATATTTAACATTTGCATAATATATATGATTTATAGATAGTGTAATATATATATAATGTATAATTAATATATTAATAATTTACAAATAAGTAAGCACTCTTTAAAATCTAGACAAGTATTATTAGTTGATTTTTAGAGTTTTATTAAATTCTTAAATTACTTATTCATATTTACAACTTCTTAAACTTTTTATTAGAGAAGCTATTATAAATCAATAAAATTTTATATTTATTGAATATTTTGGAATCCTTTAAATTTCAAATAGAGTTATAAATTATATTCCTTATGATCAGACTGAAATGATTGCTTTTAAAATTTAATAATAAATTTTATAATGATATCCAACGATGACAAAGGATAAATTTTATAGGATATAGGAGGTCATTTATAAAATTCTTTATCTAAATAATGTTTAACTAACTAATCAATTAATCGAAAGGATAAAGAAAATTATATTGAAATCAAAAAAGTAGTAGAAGGTTAAAGCTATAAATATTCAGATTATCAATCAAGAAATTTGAAGACATTTACAAATTTAAACAAGACGAATTTATATAAATCATCATTGTAAAACTGTGAAAGTAATAATGAATATTTAACAAAAATGTCAGTTAAATAATTGTATAAATCGAAAGAAAATCTGACATAGAATCAATTTTCTGCTATTCATAAATTTAGAAGTAAATCAGCAAGTTCTAAATTAATATCGTAAAATTACTAGAAATCTGAAAATATTAACATATAATTCATACAAAATTATGAGGATTAGAGAATAAAAAACATAGCAGAAGATCTTAAATCTAAAATATAAAGTAATTTAAATAGCAAACTAAAACATTATTTTATCAAGTACTCTAAATAAATACAAAGTAGACTTTTACCTAATTAAGATTTATAATCAAATGACTAAAATTAAATTTACTTTCATAATAGTTGTCTATCTTTATAGGAATTTTTTCATCAAAAAAGCATTGAATTAAAACAAAAATTTTTAGAATAACAAACTTAAATAATATAGGAAAAATTATAAATTATATAAAATAAAGTTCAAACAATTGAAACTACAAAAAAATCATAAAGTAGTTCATATGATATACCTATAAATACACCAAAAAAATAAATAAATAAATTTAATAGAGAAAGTAAATAAGAATAAAGAAATTATAATGATTAAAATTAGACTAAACTATTAAATTCTTCAAATTTAATTCCACATAAAGACTATTTAATTAATTATAATCATGAAGATAGTTAAACTCAAAATTAGATATAAAATAATTTAGATGATAATTCTTATTTTTAAGATGAATTACATTTTAATGAAGTACAAAATCAAAATTTATCTAACGATTAAATAAGTATGAGTTCTCCTATTATTCTATCTTATATGGCACAGTCTTAAAATAAATTGATACTTAATGATGAAAGGAATTCCCCTCTGATATAATCAAAAAAGGAAAATCGTTATATGAATTTAATTTAATCTTTTAAAAGTTTTCATATAAATTAAACTCCCTTGAAAGAGATTGAAACTTTTGATTCCATTTAGGTTAATGACTTAAATCATATTAGTGAATTTTCTATTTTTAAAGATGAAAAATAAAATTGTTCCTAAAATTCAGGTGTCTATTATGAAATAGAGCAATATTCAAATTTGCAAAATTATAAAGAATTTCTAATAGAATCTGATTATTTTGATTAAGAAAATATCCAAAATGATTTCAAATAAGATCATTATATTAATAGCATAAAATAAGTTCATATAGAATAAATAGGAAAATAAAATTTTGAATATACTTTCTCATCTACTCCTAAAAAATTTATTTTGAAAAAATAAGGTAATAATTTATTAAATAATTTAAATTAGAATCCTTCCAGTATAATCAATAACTTAATAAATGATTAATATTAGAGTTTGTTTGATTTTATGAATTTAATTAGTTATAAATTTTCTATTATATCGATTTTCATATGTTTAGGCATTTATTAAAGTGAAATCTTTTTATAAATTATTTTAAGAATTAATCCTTATTTAATTATATTACGTATTTATTAATTCAGTATAATTTTCTGAATTCATTTATAATTTTCTAGCTTTTGCAAAATATTTATTGTAAGATATTAAAATGGGTTAATGTTCTTCTCAAAAGATGAAATAATCAATGAAAGCAAAGATTTAAGAAGCTAAAATAAAATAATCATAAACAACTACTCCAAATAGACAAACAACTTAATTACATGGAATTAGGTCACACTCTAGACACAATACACACACAACATTTTAATCTAATAACGATTTGAGTCAACAAGCATATAGTTTGAAAAACATTAATAATTTTCTAGTCTATAGAAATACAAATTTTTCTTCATATTATAGTTTACTTAAGTCAGAAGATGAAGATTTCCCTTTTACTACTATTTAACACAACAATACAGGAATTGTAAGAATAATAAAAAGCTACAAATCCTCGGATTCAAAATACATAGCATTGCTATTAAAATATTAACTTGTATTTTTTATATCTATCTTAGCATCATCCAAATTTAATATAACAATTCGAAATCTATGAAGAATAATAAAAATATCATGTTGCTGAAGAGAACAACAACAAAATAGTTGTATTAAATTCAAAAATTTACAATGATGAAAAAGAAATTGCTTTTATTTTTAATCAAATAGTAGAAGTTATTGAATATCTACATCATTAAAAATTGACTCATGGACATCTAACAATGGAATGCTTTGCTCTATTTGGAGATAAATATTTAAAATTATACGATTTATACCATTTATTTATGAAGAAAAAGCCAACTCTAGAGGAAACACACTATTTACCACCTGAATATTTTGAAAATCAAGAATATTCTGAAGAAAGAGATATTTGGTCTTTGGGCATAATTTTATATAATCTACTCTATCATAATTCTCCATTTCATTCTAACATAGCTAGTTTGCTCAAATTAGATATATAAGCTTCAAATATTTCTTATGAGAAAACAATATCAGATGAGGCTATATCTTTATTATAATAAATATTACAAAAAAATCCAAAAAACAGAATTAGCATAAATAACATTACAAAACATATTTGGTTTAAAAAATAATAAATTTTCTTACTTGATGATTAGATTAAAGAAACTTTATTAAGATTGAAACAATCAATAAAACTTAACATTTTATAAGTCTATTTACTTAAATTCATTATTAATAGTTATCCACCTGATAAATTAAGAGAAATATATTCTGTTTTTCGATCACTTGATTTAGATAACGATGGATATTTTAGTATTTCAGAACTTATAACTTCATATACTGAATATGTAGAGGATTCTGAAAATACTAAAATTATTTGTATGAATATTTTTTAAAAGGTGGATATGGATAAAGATAGAAAAATTACTTTTTCAGAATTTATATTGTATGCCTTTGATCGAAAAGAGTTAATTGAAGATGAAATAATTAATACAAGTTTCAAATTATTAAAAAATAAAAAAAATTTTATTACTGCTGAAACACTTGCCACTTAATACACTTTAGATAAAGAATTCTTTACAGACATAATGATGGAACTTTTAAAAAAAGATTATGTATTAATTTTCTTTATAATTTAGATCACTTTCTAAAACTTCAAAGATCTAATGAATAAAACTGTTTGATTGAAAAGAATTATGATTTTAATATATGCATAACTTATTTAAAGATTTATATCTCTTTTATTTAGTATAAACTTTATAAAGTAATGCTAATGTAAATATTTTAGTTACTTAGTTGAATATAAATATAAAGTCAATCTAAGCAAATCATCCAGAGTGTTTTTAATAATTAATCTGCTGTTTTCCTTTTATCAACATCTCTCTCTAAACAATTTAATAACACCTCAACAATCTCTTCATCAGATGATTAGATATGTAAATCTTATTTTTTTATTTTCATTTATAATTCTTTCTCTGTATGACCACTAAACGGAAATTTATTAAACAATAAAGCGTAAAGTACAACTCCACAACTCCAGATATCTGTCATTTCATTATATCTTGGATTTGGAAGTAACATTTCTGGACTCATATAAGAAGGAGTTCCATATGTAGTATTAATATAACCATCTATTTCTGTAGCAAAACCAAAGTCAATGAGTTTGATCTCTCTTTATAGTTACATTTAATTTACTTTTATGCATTAAATAAAATGTTATCTAATTTAATGTCCCTGTGAATTATTTTTTTGTTATGTAAATAACTAACAGCTTTTAATAGTTAAAAGAAAATTAATTGAATATCCATTTCTTTTAAATTTTTAACCTTTTTTAAAGATTAATCACCTCCATATTCCATTATTAAATTTATCTAAAATATATAGAAGGCTATAATTTACATTTTTATTTGATTCTACAACCTTAATCAAATGAATTATATTCTTGTGATTACATTATCGAAGAATTTGAATTTCTTTTGCCACTGCTCGAGCACGTTAAGGATCATATAGTCTTTCTTTAGAATAAACTTTTATGGCTACAATTTAACCATGAATCTTATGTATTCCTTTTCTAACAATTGCATAAGAACCTTAACCAATAATTTCCTAGATTTCATATTCATCTAATGTTACTATTTTTTTTTAAGGTTTTAATTCTATTTTAAGTGTTTCCTTAATTTCTAATTTTTCATTTGTTAGTTACTTTACCATTTAAGGTGCATTTGAATTTGATCTAATTTAAATTACTGATTTAACTTGTTCTATTCTTTATTTCTTTATAACTTTATTTTCTTCTTTTATTTATTTTGGTGTTGTAGGTGTTTGTTTTGGTTTTAAGAGCAAATTCGATAAAATAGGTAGCCTAGGTTTCATATGTACTTTTTTAGGTCGGATTTCTGTCTATTCATTTTGATCCTCTTAAATAAGTTTATTGTCTATGCTTATTTATTTTGTTTTAGCATCTGGTCTCTTTAAAATCTCAGGAAGAGTTGTAAATTTATGATATTAATCATCAGTAAATTACCACATTATAAAATAAATATATAAATAATTTTCATTTCATTTATAAAATTAGTAAAGATGGATGATATGGACTTGTTGATAGCATAATTAGAATAATAGGTTAATAAGATAGATAATGAAAAAATTGATACTAATATAGAGTAAATCTTTATATAATAATAAGGAGTGTACAATAGGTGCCTCCAGTTAATGAAATCTAAAAAGTTCAATAATAAAATACTTAGGTGTAGTAAAGATAAGTTTAATAGAATTAATAAGAAGATGAACAACAAAAATAAAGAGAAGTAAAATAAAAATAGTAACAAATGTAATAAATTGAAAAACAATTCTCCACTTAATAAAATTAACAATAGTAAAATCAATAGTAGTAATAACAATAGAAGTAAGCTTAAATTTAACCTCAAAAAATTTAACAAGAATAAAATCCAAAGTAAGCAAATGCAAGTACATCAAAATTAATTGAATAAGAATAAATGTATACTATTGTGTCAAGTTTTAAATCTTTTAATTTAATACAACAAGAATGCAATTTTATTTCAAATACTTGTATGAAGTAGCCATCTATTGAAAATAATACTTAATCTTTGGCATTTTATACGAATTTGAGATAGGCTCTATAAAAATAATTACTTTAATTAATAGATTTCGTTGAATAAGGAAAATTGAGAGATGATATGTATGGGAAGTTTATTGGAATATCATTTAAAGATTAATATACTTTACTCCAAAAAGCATAAGCCTAAGGAGATTCATTTTTTATTAAAAGGTATTTTTAATACAATTATTTTATAGAATTACTAATAGAATGAATATATTAAAGGCTGAATAAACATTAATGCAATAAAATCCTTAAGAAAATTTTGCTCAAATAGTTTAAAAAATAAAACCTAATATTAATATACCTGAGTCATAGAAGCCTTAATTAAGGAAACCTTAACTTTAGGAGTATATATTTGTTATTATTATAGCAATATCAAATTAGATTCAATCAGAATTGATAAAAATGCCTAAAAACATTTAGAAGAAAATATAGATTAATTACCAACACATGTTAAATATGAAGCTTTATTAAAAAGATATAAAGAATATTATAATTATGCAACTTATTTATCAAATCATGCTAAAGTAAAGAGGAAAGAAGATATTGAATAAGTCTTGAAATTATTAGAAAAAGGAAAACAACTAAGAGAACTTTTTACTTAAGGGCAAAATCCTCCAATTGGCAATTATTTATACAATGAAATTAAGGAAATTACTTTAGAATAGTTTCATTAAATGAATTAATAATAATACAAATCATGTAAATATTGGTGAAATATATTAGAATAAACATAATTATTCAATTAATTGATGGAAGGAAATAATAAAGAAAAAGAATTCTATAAAATATCATTACATTCAAAGAGAATTCATATAGGATAGAATTAAACCTATAATCCGCATGAAGAAAGCAAATCAAGATTAAATTAATATGGTTAAGCATTTGAACATCTAAAATCATTATAAAAAATGCAGTGGATTTTATTACCAGATTTAGAGACATAAGACTTAAATGTTTCAGTGTGTATAGAAAATAAAGATGTTCCTCCAAATATCATAAAAATAAAATTTAGAAAACTTGATTGTAAATATGAAAAATATTACTTGTTTTATTCTTTAGATACTAATAAGTATATTATTAAATTATAATTATTAGGGGAGTAGTGAGCAAATAAACTGAAATTTGTGACAAGACTTGCTCATTTAATTCTGATCATGATATTCCTTTGGAAGCAGGTGTTGATTATTCAAATAAAAAAATTGAAGTTAGACTATTTGAAAAAGGATTCTTTGGATCATCAGAAATTGGGGTAGGTTTTATAAGTCTTGAAAATATTAAAAATAAGACATTATTTGAAGGAACAGCCAGTATCACAACTCCTAAAAAATAAATAATTCAACTTTCTTATACATTAATGATTAGAGAACCTATAGATAAATACACATAATTATAAATTTAGTTTGTTTAAATTATTAAACAATATCCAATTTTTGATCAGTAAGAAGGAATAAAGGAATTTTTGGAGAAGTTTATGGTATCCTTACCTACTTATGAATAATATAAAAAAGAGTAGGAAATTAAAAAATAGAAAGAATTAGAAGAGTAAAGATTGAGAGAAGCCTAAAAGATTTAGGAAGAAAAATTACGACAAGAATCATAAGAGGCTAAATAATAATTAAATAATAATTAATAATAATAATAATAATAAAAACAAATAATAGTAATATACAATATCTAAATTAGTTTTTAAATCACATGGAAAATAATCCAGAAATTCAAAAGATTAAAGATTATATGGCTACTAATCCACCTTTACCACCTGAGTTTAATATAGAAGATTTATTATATCCTGAAAATCCAATTACAGTAGATGTTTCACTAAATTTAGTTTCCAGTTTTCTCGTTTATTGAAGAATACCAACCATTAGCAAACACTAAAAGTATTGAATTGAAATAAGAACCCAGTTTAAGATAATGGAGTAAATTTGTGCAAAAAATGTGGGAAGAATATACAAGATAATAATGTGTAAATAGTTATTATATATTTAGCTAATAAGAAAAAAGTTAGAAAATGTTGGAATTGAGTGGTATATTGAAAAAATTTAAGGGTTAAACGTTTTTGAATAATATCTATTGGATACATACACAAAATTAAATTTAAGAGATTGGGTTGAATTTGTAAAATATAGATAAGAAAAATCGTAAAAGGAATTAGAAGAGCTAGAGAAAATGTAAAATGAAGAGCAAGAATGATTATCCATTCTATGTATTTCATTTAATTCATTACAAATAAAATGTATATAAAAAATCAATTTTGGTTATTCATAATTTACATGGATTCAGGTGATCTTAGTTTTGGTTTTTCAGGACTGGAAATCAGATGAAGAGCCAAATAGGCAATCATTCTAATTCCAACAGCCAATCCTATTAAAACATAGCAGCATTCCCATTTAGATAGAATTATTGATAACATTTCTACAGGTTTGCATTCTTATTATGGCATACATTCATAATATACATCATCAAATTCATTCTATTAAATTATAAGAAAATTATTTTACAATTACTGATGCTTCAAATCCATATTTAAACATTGATAAATATGTGAATGGGTAGAAAATGTATGGTATATTGTCTTAGTTAACAAAAAAGCCTCCTAATATCATAAAAGGAATAACTAAAGCAGGTACTAATGCAGTAGCTACTTCTATTTTTGGTATTATTGTTGATAAAAGTAATCCATATGACACTGCATATTGATATGTTAAGAATTAAATTAATATTAACATGAAGAATTTTCCAACATTTATATCACTTAATCCAATAACATAATAAACTATGATAACACATAGAGATGGGATATAAAATTTAAAAAGGAAATTCTGCTAAAGATCTTGCCCAAAAGAATGAATGTACACTGTAAGTTTTATTTATTCTTTCTCTTAAAAATAAAGGTCTTTCCATTGAGAATGTATGTAGGGCACCTTAGATTCCTCCAAATGCGTTAGCTGTACAAATAAAAAAGAGTGCTCCGAAACGATTTTATAATCCTTCATTATAATTTCCTAACTATAATATTAAAATAAATATTTACATCAGAATAAACTAACATGAGCATAATTGCATTAACAATTGATTAAAATATTTTTAATTTCACATCCATAGGATTTCTAATTTCATTTAAAAATGATCTTTAGTAAATCAAAACAAATTATTAAATAAATCCAATATGAAATCCAGAATCATTTTCTTTGATCAAAGCAGACTCACTAGATTGTAATTCTCTAATCATATTAGAAGAGTAATAATTATTTATAAATTATTTAAGTCTTTCTTCAAATTCTTCTTTGATTTTAGCTTCATCAAAATCTTCAGATTCACCTGCCTAGATTTTCTCTACTAAAAGACCTTCCTCATTCATTAATTTCATAAAGTAATCTGAAGGATTTGAAAAATTGGGACATTAAAAACCCATATTTCCAAAATAATTAATAGCTTATTCAGCATCCCCTTAATATATAATATTTCCTCTGACTAAAAGCATAAGTCTGTCAAAATTATTAAAGATTTCAGATGAAGGTTGATGAATAGTACTTACAATAGTTCTTCCATTCTTAGCTAATCTTTTTAACAGATCAATAACTTATAAAGCAGTTGAGGAATCTAAACCAGTAGTTGGTTCATCAAGAAAGATTAAACTTGGATTTGTCAATAATTCTACACCAATACTTGCTCTCTTTCTTTCACCTCCTGATACACCTCTAATTTAAGTATTTCCTACTCTGGTATCTGCACATTTTGTAATACCTAACTCTCTAATCAGAGCTTCTACTCTTTATTACTTTTCTTCACCAGATATTGTTAATCTCATATTTGCTGAAAAATAAAAGGCCTCTAAAAGTATTTAAGGTTATTGTACCTCTTGGAGAGAATGTTGCAAGTAATATATCATCTTACATAACATATGCCATTTAATCATTGAATTTATCAATATCATCTATCCTTTTTCCATTTAACATTAGTTCTCCTGATATTTGTAAATTATCAGATATTAAACGACCAGATAAAAAGTTTAAAAGGGTAGTTTTGCCTGATCCAGAAGGACCAAGAATTGCAGTAAAATGTGCTGGTTTCATTACTCCTTTAAGATTATTTAACAAACACTTTTATGTGCTAATCTATAAATAAATTATGAATAAATATACTTTTCCAACTTTAATAGTTGCATTAATTATAAGTTTATCCCATTCTAATTCAATTGGTGTAAATTTCCCTAATGAAAATTCAGCTCTGTTATCTGTACTTACAAGTTATTCTTCTCTATTTGCTATAGTTTAATGATTATTATACCATAGGTCTAAAGCTTATCTGCCATCAAAACTTATTATATTTATATTATTAAAAATGTAATTATTAAACTTGAGAATATTAGAATTGATAAAATTTATAATTTAGAATTCTTCTATTCCTAGGATTATATTTTTTATAATATAAATATTATAACATTGCAAACTCTTTGTGTCATAAAATATTAAAATGTCTAACTAATTTAAAATTATCTCCTTTAATCTAATACCTATAGTTTCAAAATGTATATTTAGATTACAAAATCTTGTTAAAAATACTATCAGATATATTTCTTGAGTTTTATATGATATCCCTAAGCAACTTTTAGTTTTTTTAATTTTATAATAAAGCAAGATAAATGATAGAAAGTGAATAAGCTCTGCTAAAATTAGAAATTTATTCATACTTAAATTAAGAAACCTAGTTCAATTTCAAAGGATTCTCAATACTAGAAGCTTATGTAAATTAAAAAATGTTTAAAAATAGAACCAGTAGTACATATATTGTGAATATAATTTTGAAATAATAAAAATAATAAATTCATAATCATTCTATATTGAATTTTTATGGGAAACCTGAATATCTCTTAATCAACATTTACTTATTCATTATTTTTGATTGTTTATTTAATATATCTAATTAAATAATCCATAAAATCCTTTCATTATATTCCCTAGATTATTAAATTAATTGTTCATTTTATTCTCATTCTTTGAAATACTAATAATAAATTTGAATTCTAAATTTATTTAAAATATATTTAAAATGGATTATATTAACATAGTTGTTAATTTAATAATTTAGAAATACCTAAAAAGTATAATACTGAGAAGGCAATTCTTTAAATTGATTGAGGTTGAATACATTTTATGATTGTTATATTATAAATTAAATAAAATTTTAATATGAATAACAATACATTAAATAAATCGAGAAGATTGAACAATACTTGTGATTCTAATTCATAATTAAGAACCATTCTATTAGCTTCATTAGCAAAATTACAGTAACTATAATTATGTCATTTTTTAGTTCCTAGAGCACAGCATAGACAGGTTATACCGAATTGAGAACTTTGATAGCATAATTACAATAACATCAATTTTTGATTTTAACTAATCTACTTGATTCCAATGATATTTCTAAATAAGCGAAAAAAGACTATATAAAAGTATTTGGGGTTTTAGCTGAGATAAGAGGTAGTGATATTTAAGAGTAGCTACCAAAGATTGTATAAATCATAAATAAAAGAATATAAGAAGGTAAGAAATAGTGTTGATTGTTATAGGAGATACTACATTCATTTAGGTGATATCTGATACATTTGCAAATATCAATGAATTTACTATTTAAACATCATCGAATAAATATGATTTATTTTAATAGATTACAGAATTACTATAATCTAATTTTATACATAATAATAGGGTTGCTCAATAAATCAGTGCTTAATCATTATGTCGCATAATTTAAACTACTGATACATAATTGCTGGAGACAATTTATAAATCATACACATTGAAAACCTTAGAAATATTAAAGTAAATCAATAATACCATATTAATAAATAGGTCTTCACACTGCAAAACTTAGTAAGGATTACTCGAGAGTTTATTAAGTCTAATATTAAGTGTAGAAGAGATCTTTGAACCATGTTTAGAGGAGTGTGTATATACTATCACAAACTGTCTGAATTCTGAAGAGTGGAATTCACGGTATTAATTTAATTAAGTCTAGAAAATGTGCATTAGATATAATATATTCTTTAGGTGTGATTTTCCCTAATTATTTTAGAATAAATGATCATTTCATTAATAAAATAAGTGAATTACGATTTGATAAAATTAAACATGTAAGAGATGCAGCTCTTGTAGCAATGTCCTCACTTAAAAATTCTCGATTATAATAATAGTAATCAGCTAGAGAACACAAATCAGTTTTTAAATCTAGTGCCAATAAAGGATTCTTTGAAAAAACATCAGATATTTAAATTGTTGAAAATAGACCAAGAGATGAAGAACTCTAAATGTAGAAATCCAATTTGGCTGATATGCTAGTAAAAAATGAAACGCATTCCTAATTACTTTCTAATTAATTGATGGGAAGTGAAAAGAGAGCATCACCTATATAAATGCTAACAGATTCAAATTTAAATTATTCTCCTTTTGTCTAAACAATTCAACCTACTTATCATTTTAATATTTAAGGAACAAGCAATTCAAAAGAAGAGAAATAAATTAATTAAAGTTAAGAAATACCTAAATCATAAATTTTACTTGCTACTCCTCCTTAAAAGTAACCATAGGAAAAATAAGATCTATTAAAATTATATGATTCAGCCAAAGCTAAATAAACTGCCATTTTCGAATAAATTTTAAATTAAAAATTGCATACTTCAGAATAAAATACACGTTTAGAAATGAATCATTTAAATTAAAGAATAGATAAAATTGAATAGATATTAGAGAGAATGTCAGAAACAATAGATAAAAAATTAAATTAATAATAGAATTTATAGTCTTAATCTCAAAAATAAAAAGTTCTCCCAGTTGAATCTTATTAGAATTAATTAATTCATTAAGATCTATAATCTCAAGAGATCTAAAATTAAAATATTTTTGATTCTTTAAACGATGTTCCATAAAAAACAAACTCAAAACTTTAAGAAGTATTTTACATAGCATAAAAGTCTTCATTAAATTCTGAATCAAAAATACAATAATCTAATTTTGAACAAAATGTTGGAAAAAATAACGATGCAGAATTTAAGAATAATTAAAGATCAATATCAGAATTATCTCCTTTGAAAAATAAAGATAAATCTATTCTTACTACTGATAGTAAATAGACTTAACAATAATTTTCATCTCCTTTAATTCAAACTCCTAAAGTAATTGAATAATAAAAAATAATGAAAAAGGTAGAGGAATAATTAGATGTAAATTTTTATATAATTATTAGAAAAATAATGTTAATGAAGCATATTGTACAGCATTAACATCATTAGATGATTAGATAATAATTTCAACTATGATGAAAACTGGACCTTGTGCAGAAAGATTAGATACTACATAAGTTGAGTTTTTATTACATAAATTAAGAACATTAGATTGGATTGAAAATGCACTTCAACATCATCTTACAAAAATGCCAGCCATTTTATTAAAATCAATTTCTACATAATTAAATAATGTATAATAAACTGATTAAGTTAAAAAAATTCAAGATATGATTGAAAAGAAGAAATTGTAATCATAAGATTGATTTCATCATTTTATTTTTGCCTTTATTAAAATTATATAAGCATATGATCCAATGATTATTAAATCTGTATAATATTGATAATAATTATATTATTAATTTAAGAATAATAAATTTGAATTTAATAATTATAATAATCAGGATTTAATTTCTGTGATCATTTGAATATTATTTGAAATATTATTATTCTTATTTCTATTATCTGTTTATACTTATTCTTCATCCTTACATTTTGATGAATCATTTGCTTCATTAGCATGATTTTAAGTATGAATTGGACTCTTTTATATTAAGAATAAATTTATACTTGCATATAATCTTTGGCTTCATAAACAGATTATCTGAGTTCTAAAAACTTAAGCTAAGAGATGCATGTAAGCACTTAAATAATATTTTTTAAAATGTTTTATCTATAATATAATATTTTTATAGTACCTTCTAAAAGGGTTTTTACTCTCTACTATCCAATGTTTCTTGAGATATTCATTGGTAGTCATATTAGTTAATACTAGATAAGAATGAAAGAGCCACAAACCGACAACGAAACATGAGAACTAAATTAAATTATTTGTATTACTCCGAAAGAATATATTACTAATATTATACTTACTGGATTATTGGCAATAGTTTCAGATACAGCATCTGATGTATCCATAAATTCCGATCTTTTATTAGATTCATCAACTATATATGAAATGCAAGTCCCAAAAACAAATATCAGCATAAAAGATACTGACATGATAAAGAAGTAAAAATAAACATAATTTCTACGACCAATACATTACCCAATCCATGGACAATGATGATCAAATCTAACTACACAATTATCACATGAAGGACAATGAGAAGCTCTTGCTGGTCTATAAATTGCACCTAATATATATATTATTGAAGATTAAATACAAGTTGAGCAATATTTTAATTTAAATTGATGAGCCTTAATTATAAACATCTTTGAATCTACAATAAATCTATAATCTAATTTCGAATATTTTTATGGCACTTTAAGTAGTTCTTCATCCATTTCATATTCTGGTCTCTTTTTATATAAATAAAAATTACAATTTTTGGAATTATGCCTGGATCCATACACACTGTTATTGATAATAGTATGTAAATCGTAAGTTAAATGATTACAAACACAACAGTATACCCATTTTATCCATTCTTAGCAAATTCCTATTGTATCAATTAATTATTACAGGTGACATAAATACATAAAATAGAATTGATGGAATAGTAATAAAACTAACACTTGCTATTAATTTATGATTCTCGGAACTATTAATTTAAATATTTATTAGAGATACCCAGTCAATAATTTTCCATTGCAAAATATTTTATTTGCTGTTTCCCATATCTAATAAAATTCTTTTTTAACTCTTGGGTCCTGATATTTTTTCATCTAATATTTTTATTATATTATAAAAAATAAAAATTAATGATTTCAAATTAAAAATACATTATTCTAAATAAAGAATTCTTTATTACTTTCTATATTTCATCATGTTCATTTAATTACTCATAAGTGTTATAAAATACTTAAGTAATAAAATTTCATTACATAACTTAAAATAATTATATATAGAAATTATATTCATCTTCAAAAAAGGAATCAAATATTTAACCTTGATATTTTAGAATATTTGAATTTACAGAGATTAACAAAAGTATTAAATATCATTTTTTGAAAAAGAGTATTTTGATGATGAAAATTCAAATTTTATCAGTTTAATGTCTTTTTTAAATTCTTATAATTCTTGATTATAAGATGTTTGATTGAGCCAATTTAATCAACTAATTCTAACCCTTTTTATTACATAAATAAGTGTCTAAATCGTATTGTATCTCTTATCAATTAAAAGAGATTATTGGAAGATATTCTATAAAATGAATATTATCAAGAGCTTCTTTTAAATACCAGAAAAATTATTCAAAGTTTCAATAAGCTAATTCCAGATTTCAGAGAGTTCTAATTATCATTTTGAATTCTTTATAACAAAGATTTAAGTGGTTAACTTGAAGTTAACAATCTTTTAGTATATTATTGAATAATAAATGGTGCTGTTTCTATTTTACCCATTAATTCTATATTTTAAATTATAACATGGGTTAGATCAATAAAAGGATGATCATTATTTAGTAAATCACAAGTTGAAATTGTAGGAGAGATTCTTATCTTTTCTGAAGAACATGTAGTACCAATTTCTAATTAATAATCTTATAATTATTATCAGATATTTTTTGAAGTGTATGAGTGATATTAGTTTAGGGATACAGTACAACATATAATTACTAAAAAAGTCCTCGCTAATAAAGTGCTAGAAAATAATTCACTTAATAATAAGTCAAATACTTCTACAATTCAAATATATTTGCAGATAGACAACAGAATTACGATCCATCTCAATTTGACAGAAGCCAAATAATGAAAGAAGCCAAAATTCCTAAATAAACATACAGTCCTCCAATATCCCCGAAAGTCTAGAGAATGGATAGATCACCATAACCATAAAAAGAGTTAGATATTATAACAGGATTGCCAATAACTGAGCGGAATACCTTAATAAGCAAAAAGCCTATTTAAAAGCAAATGCCAGAAAAACAAGATTCTAATTTGGATTATAAAATACAAAAAAAGAAAGAATTTGAAATTTAATAGGGAGATAAGAAACTTGCAAGTTTATATTTTGATAACAAAGTATATTCATAATCTTAAAATAGAAATAATATGAATAATGGTTGAAATAGAATAAAGAATATGAAGACATCAATTATTTTCAGAAGAAATAGCCAAATTAAACTAATAATGTTACCAAAGTTGAAGGTAATAGTTATTTTAAGATTCATGGAAAATAATGTAATCAATCTTAACATAAATGATAATAATATATATTACTTTATTTTCAAAATGAAACTCATCTCTCTTCAAATATATCTTTTTTTTTATTCAAAATAAATAAGATCAATAATTATTCATAATTTAAAGATTTGTTTTCAAGTAATCTAGAAAGAATAAATATAGTTTGAGATCTCATAATTAAATAAATCATTTTATCAAAGAATTCGGCTGCTAAGCAGTTATTGGATCATATTTACGAACAGATTATTCTTCTACTTAGTTCAACTTTTAATGAGGTTAACTCAATAAGAAAAAGTCTTTTATATGAAATGTTTAATTTTCATCATCTAAAAGTTCATCTTAACATTAAGCCAATGCTTATTCTAAATCTTAATTTAAGTTCTTATTAGGTGGCTTTAATAGAATACCCATTGAATGGCTTTCTAATAACTTTTTACGGCCAAAGTGATGCTACAGGAACATTTATATTCTTGAAAGCTCATAAATTATATTAATGTAAACAAGTCTTTTTTAAGCCTGTTCAACCAAAATAGAACATGCTTTTTTATCATAATTTACTTTAGATTTTTTTATTTATTGATAATCAGTGAAATAAAAACTTAAAACCTAATCTATAAAACTATTTTCTAATAATTTTTCATTGTAGAATAATATTATATACTTCAACATCATAAGCATGTTAACAATTGAACCAACTTAGGCTAATACTTCTCCAAGTTTAGGATAAACAATATTTAATTCTTAAGAAACAGGATCAAGTCGAAAAATCATAGTAAAATATGTGTCCATGCCTATAATTTTTTACCAGAAATTTATAGAAGCTGATGATGTCAAAATAAATGCATCTTGTACAAAAGTTTATTATTATATTGACCCTAATAAAATGCCACTGTCAATATAAGCCGAAGTTTACTTGAGCAATACTTAACTTTAAGTAGCAATTACTTTATCTATAGAAAAATAGAATGTCTTTTTGACGAATTCAATTTCTTAGGTTTATGAAATAAACTATTTTAAATTAATCTAAAAGGCCATATAATTCACAGCAGAATCAAAAAAATTATCAATTTCCTATTCACTTGCACAGCTTTAATTTCCAGTTAAATATGTTTGATTGCATCTAACTAATACAAGCATCAATTCTCTAACATTTTCAGAAGATGTGCCATTACTACTTTAAGATAATTTAAACTGATTTAATCCAAATTTTTTAGTTCCATAATATGAAATTGATTCAACATTAGATAGAAATGAAAATATAGTAGTGGGTAAACCATTTTCAAAATAAATACCTAATGGTGTTAGAATGTTATTTTATTAGTTAAAAGGATCAATTTATAAGACTGAGTACTTCCAATAAAAAAAATCAAATAGGAATTCATCCTCATTGTAATATAGTTCAGATGCTTAATTAGCTTTCATGGTGTTAGTTGACTTTGGAAGTAAACGAAATTATATCCACTCATTAAAAATGTAGGCTAAATAGCCTAAACTTGCTGATAAAATCAAGAGGGATGTAATTCCTCCTATTGCAGACTTTTGACTTTTAACATTAAGACTGATTTATTATCTAAACTCTACTCCAAAAAGATCGATTAATGATAAGAAATTCATTAATAAATTATAATTTTTAATATTTTCTCTTAAAACTCATAATCAAATCAATTTGAATATGTCAGAGGTTTGATCATTAATTTTTAATTTTTTAAAATTCCTAAAAAATGTAGACTGAATATGAGGTTTATCAATAATAAAGCTGATAAAACAAATAACTGATTATAAATACAATTTAATAGGATAGTTAAATTAAATTTCTGAAGAATAAAGTTTATAATATATTGTATTTTATAATTAAAGGTTCTAATATGATGATTTTAGATATTATAATTTATGGATTATTGTACTTATCTTATTGAAAGTGTAAAATATGATGGAAAAATTATATGTGAAGATATACTAAATCTAAATCCAAATATCAAAGTTATTATTTATATGAATATATATAATTATTTTTAAATCATTGGCTCTTAAGTTCATTTAGTAATTGCTAATTAATTTTATTTTATTTCCTAATAAGAATTATAAATAATTTCTTACTTTCCTTAGAACATCTCAATTTTCAGAATAAATTCACTAATTTTTATTTCTGCATTGTTTTTTAAGACCATTAGATCTGATTCTTATTTCTTTTCTGCTTATTCTAATGTTGATAATGAAACCCAAGTACCATTAGCAGAATCTTTCTCTTTAGATCCATCAAAAATTACCCATGATTTCAGGCTAATATAATTGTCAATTATACCTTTTTAAATATCTAAATCTGCTCTATTTCCTTGATATTGTATTGGAATTAATTTTGATATGATTCTCTTGACCTCTTCCTATTTAAAATTCAATAGAATCCTAATTTTCTATGTGAATAAAAATGTTATAGTTTTTTCCTGTTTCTATGCCAGATCCATTAAATTTGATAGAAATAAATGAGGCTTTATATTCTTTAAGTTTAAGATAAATTTCTTTATAATCTTCAGTTTTATTTTTCTATTCTTCATTATCATCATCTTAAGAATTTATCTTCTAAAACTTCTAAAGCGATGATTAATCATTAAAATGAATTTCATGTTTAAATTGTTTGAAACGATTTATTTTTCTTAATAATCTATAAAATTGATCATCTATTACAATTCCTTACTCCTTATAAGATTCACAAAATAAAACATTAAAATGTGTATCACTACCAATACTATACTTTTAATCAAATTTCATAATATTAGGTTCATTTTTTAAAATTTTAAAATGAGTTCCACATAAACTACCTAAATCTTAAACATATGCATTTCTTGGACATCTAATTAATTAGAAAAATAAATGTACTCTAAAAATTAAGAAATAATAGATAGAGCTCTTTTAGGTAATAGAGTATTGGATGAAGTTCTGATATTTTATATTGCATATTTATAGATGAGTTTAATTTTTTGTTCTTTTCTAAAATAATGTTTGCAGACTAATTTACAATGAATTCTGGAGATAATTCTATCTTCTGGGAGCACTAAAAAAATTATAAATGAATTATTACTTATATCATTTGGTATGACTTCTGTTCTATGAGTTCTTCCTATAAGGATATCTTCAGAATCAGCATTTTTATGAGAACCAATGAGACTAAAATTCCTTATAAAATTTACCCTTGTTAATTTATGAAGTATTCATTTGAATGATTTGTGTTTGGATAATTAATATTTCTCAACACAGTAACTTTTATATAGGGTTCATTTTTGTTTAATTCTTCATTATGAATTGGAATGGCTCTCTTTTACATATACTTATCTAGGTTGGAATTCTTTTATCTGAATTAATTGAAATTATACCTAGGAGATGAGGGTTCTCGTCTATTTGGATTTGAAAAATAAAGCATAAATTCTTCATCTTAATTGGATGACCTTGAAGTATATGCATTTCTAAAAAATTATCTTTATTATTGCTATTCACCAATAGGATATAAATTTAGAAATTAATTAAAATGAAATGATGATCCAATCTCTAAAAATTGCTCTAACTCTAATAGTTGATGAGGAAATGGTGAGAGAAAGTTATTTTGATTATTATTATTATTATTATTGTTGTTGTTGTTCGGATTATTATTATTATCATTATTCATTATAATAATTAATGAATTGTATTAATAATTTATTTAATTGAATGGGTAATTTTTGTAAAAAAGAACAAAATCCAAATAGTTCTTATAGATCATCAATTTACTATGAGCCAAGAAAAGGAATCTGTATAAAAGAAGGTTTGATAGAGAGATATTTATTTGATCGATACTAAACTCTTTTGGTACCAAGTTTGAGTAGATTAATAATCAAAGAAGAACTTGGTCAAGAAACAGGTACACCTAACCCAAATGAAAGTTTTATAAAGGACTGTCATTTTACATCTTGTACATCGAATTTAAGAAAAAGTTCTATAACAAATAACACAATCAAATTGTTAAATGTAAATTCTCAAAGATATCTTCACTCTCACAGAATTCGATATCCAAATTCTCGATTGAATGAAGTTATTTGTTGTTAAGATTGTGGTAATGATTATGATAATTGGTCTATTGAAAATATGGATGACAATTTAGTTAAAGTACTCATTTAGCTTTTAAAATGATAGTTATATCATCCTCTAACTAAATGCTACTTAAAGGCTCAATAAAAGAGTAATAATGGCTAAATAGATATAGGAGGAAGTGAAAATGGTGATATTTGGTTAATTGAAAAAATAAATGATAACCTAAGTAAAAATCTATTATTATTGTTTAGGAATACAACACTAAGACACTGGGTATTATTTGTAAGTTAATATCTACTAATGCAATCTTGAAGGTTAATCCATAGTTTCTTTACTAAGAATTGATTCTGGAAAGCCTGAAGATACTTGCACTCTTTGGAAAGCAATTGAAATTCAATGATAATGTTATATTTAATATCAAAAGTTGATTTCAACTTCTTCTCATTCTTCTATCTCTTTTTGATGGATCCTATCCGTTTCCAACACAATTTTAATCTTAATATGTATAAATGTTTGGGAATGGTTATTTATCTTCTGCTTTTCTATTCTCTTCTGTCATATGATCAGCAAATTTCTAAGAGATATAAGAGTTCTAATTACTGATAAATGTTTTCTTGCTTGATTAGCTGATGTCTCCTCTTTTTTCTATCCACCCAAATCAGTGTTAGGTAAGCATGATTCACCTTACAGTTATATAAAATTATACCTGGTTTCATAGATAAATTATGACCCAATTAATGTTTGGTGTGTCTTAAATGTTGATGTCTTGCTTGGATAACAAAAACAACTAATAATATGAGAATTATTTGTTTAATCATTAATATATATATTATTATTCTTAATCAATTTAAAATGCAGCTCTCATATGTTGGTATCATATATTTTATGTTTATATAAGCATCCTATTAAATTATCCATCAAATTCTTACTTCTCCTCCTGTTTATTCAAATAATTCTAAAGTTTCTTATATCAAATCTCCTACATTAACTCTTTTTCTTTGATTATATTCAATTTTATCCCCTAAATTTGAATTATTATTTTTATATAAGTTCATTATTGGTAATAGTTATCTGTAATAAGGAACTAACAAATAAATATCTGATACTCACCTAATGCTTCACCTACCATTTCCCCACTTAATACAAGTTTTTGTAAAACTTTTAATTATACTTCCATAATGCTTGGATCTCTAGTATTTAAATTAGCTATCAATAATATAAACAAAATACTTTTAATTGGAATAATCAATTATGGAATTACAGGTAATATTTTATTACCTCCACTCTCTAGTAATCCATAGGTTCCCAAAATAGCTAAGAATCTATAAGGATCCATTTTTTCCTTTAGTTTTAATACATTTATGATACTCTTAATCCATCAAAAAATATAGGCAAATAATGATGATAATCTAATTATTCTGGTGATATTTTCCATATAATTCTATTGACACTTCCTTAATGATCAACCTATTAATATAACTTTATTCGAATTACTTTTATTGGTAAATCTCCTCTATCATAATATCTCCTAAAATCTGAAACTGTAATTGTTCTTTAATCATATGCTCCTGCTTTTGGTGGTGCTGGCCTATACTCTTCCTTCTTTTATAATTGTGAAGTTGATCTTCCTCCTGTTCCTTAGTGAGTCCCTTAATATTTATCTATACATGTTTAAATAAACAAATTCATACTAGTAATCAGTGCATTTTGAGAAGTTTCATGAACAGGTTCAATCACTTTTTGTTAGTTAGCTTTCTCTTTTGGGATATATTCTTTTGGAAAATCACCAAAAGGTGAATGAGGATTTTTTGGAGCATAGGGTGTCTTCCATGCTTTGTAATTCTGAAAAATTTTCAAATAATAAAAATACTTGATTTTCTTGTTTTTTTAGTATATTTTTTAAATGATCTTCTACAATTTGTTAAGATGCCAAATTCTCTTTTTTTCCAACTGATTATCCTTATATTTTAGGTAGCATTTAATTATTTAATTTTTATTTATGCAATAATTCTAAACTTCTATCCTTGATAAAGACATGCTTTTATAAACAGATGGTTCTCTCTATGTAGGAACTATTATTAGAGGTAACCTTCAAGGCTTTGGTTTACTTATTAACCCTGATGGATGTAAATATATACAAATATAATTATAGCATATTATTATGGAGAATTTAAAGACTCTTAACCAATTAATATTGGAATCTATAAGTTATAGAATTCATGTATTAAATTACATTTTGATGACAATTCAAATTTGATTGACTCTGAGAATATTCATAATAAAAGTTTTCTCTATAAAGTTATTCCCTTTAAAAACAATTCTTATGGTGATAAAATCCTAATCAAAAGATATACTAATATGATAACTTATGGACTCACAAAAAAAGGAGAATATGAAGGATTTTGTGTTTAGCATTACAAAAATGGAGATACTTTCTATGGGTAAATTATTAAAGGAAAGAAAGAAGGGGAAGCTATAGAATTCAAAAATAAAAAATAACAATGGTTCTGGTTAATTTATAAGGAAGACATTGTTTAATAATAAAAATTCTATGGTGACAATTTTGTACCAAGAGATTTAATTAGTAATTATTAAATACAATAAAATTTTAGCTGAACTATTTTATTCAATACACAATAAAATATCTAATCATTCTAGAGTTGTTTCATTAGCTAATATTCAATTTACTATTAATAATATAATTCTTAATATGAATCTGGATAATTCATTTAAAGAAGAAGAAATAGATAATAGCGAAAATAGAAGACCAAAATAATTTGCAAATTCATTTGAAGAAGATTAAGTGCAATTTGACGATAACGAATAATTCAAAGAACTCTAAGATTTTCATAATGATAATTTGAGTAAACTCACTCAAACAGAAATTGAATAAGCTAAAATTAGAATTGGCAGAAGCACAAGTTGTTTAGTTAGTTCTTATGATAATCACTAAACTATTTCAAGTATTCGAGACATGGTCAAAACTAAAATCATAATTAAACGATCCACTTCTCCTATACTAACTACAATTAGACCCTTATTTTCTATAATAAGAGTTTGAATATCTATTATTGAGTTTGTTTTGTGTTGTATAAATTTGATTATATACAAATTAAGGTATTGTTTCTCTTAATACATAAATAATTATGTTCAAAGTCAAGATTCTCCAATTATTTGATTCCTTTGTATTAAATACAGTTGGACCATACTATAGGAGAATTGGAAAAAGCTTCCTTTCTCAAGGAAATGATATGCTTGGAAGCGAAGCTAGTGATGATCGTTTAGTGTAGTGTTTGAGACAAGTACAAACTAAGGGTTAAACTCCATAAATCAGTGAAGCATTATTTACTGCCCCTAATTCAGTTTTAGTTGGAAATGTTATATTAAAGCAGAAGTACCATTAGAAATGTTTAATTGTTAGCTCCTCAGTTTGGTATGGTGCCACTTTACGTGCTGATTAATATGCTATAACAGTAGGCAAGAATGCTCTAATACAAGATAATGTATATGTGAAAGCAACATAACCAGTGACTCTAGGAAATAACTCTTATGTAGGAGCAAATTCAAATTTATAAGGATGTTTAATTGGCGATGATGCATTTATTGGAATGGGATCTACAATTAAATAAGGTGCTTCTGTTTAAGGAATTGTTGCAGCTGGATCTCTTGTTCCAGAAGGGACTTAAATTAAATAAGGAGAAGTTTGGGCTGGATCTCCTGCCAAATATTTAAGAGACATCACTCCTTAAGAATTGCAAATCCTTAGAGAATATAAATAAGAATTAATGGAATTAGCATAAGTTCATGGTGAAGAAACATCAAAAAGTTTCAGATAAGTATTTTGAATTTCCATTTTTAGATTGTTATTGATACAGACGAGAGATTATTAAAATAATAAAGAGGAAATGAAGAAGAAGCTCTGTAAAAAATAGCTGAATTGAACTTTCCTTTAGAATATGAAGATGAAGAATTTATTGAATAAAGAGTGTTTATGAAACAATAACCTCCTATGTTTATGGACTCTGAAAATCTTTTTAGTCAATAAGATTAATATGAATAAGATCTAAATTAATTTTCTGAAAGTATTCATAAATCCCAAACTCCTAGATATATAAAAATATGGTGAAGATTATTAAATTTATGAAGAGGCTAAGAAGTACTTTGAGTAAAACCCACAAGCTAAAGCTAATTAATTCTAACCAAAATCTGAAATCCCTGATGACAAACCATGGAGCAGAAAATATTGATTTATTAAACATCAAATAAAATTTCATCAAAAACTCTATATGATTATCTATTAATTTATTCCATCTATACAAAATATATCAATAAAATTACAATTTAAATACTATTTCAAAAGTACATTTATTTTAATAATTTATTTATTAAACAAATGATGAATATAAAAGGCCGAGTTTTAATTTTAAATAATAGTAGAAGCAATTCTCTATTATTTAAAATATGACATAAATATTCGGAGGGTATAACAATTATCGCTGAGTAATGTAATAATATAACTTTTAATTGATTCATTTTTGAATATATCTTCTCTTTTTTTATGAATCAGGATTCACTATAGAATTTAGTTTCTTTATGTAAATTAGTGAACATATATCTCTTGAAAAATAAAAATATACAAATATCCTTAACAATTTCAATAAATAACTATTTAGAAATAAATATATATAGAATATATTGTTCTGTGTTAATAGATATTCATGTATTATAATGACCTAAAAGAAAAAATATTCTAATTGTAAAATTAACATGTTCTTCTTACTTAAAATTAAATCATTATATTATTATTATCAGGTTATTTTACTCTTTAATAATTAGAATGATCAATATTGATAAATAGATAAGATAATACACAAAAATAAGAACAACATACAATAATAAGTAATAGAAATGATTTACTGTGCATTAATTTTAAGTTTTTGAAAAGAAAACAGAAAAATAATTTATTCTTACCTACATGCTTTACATGAAAAAAAGAGAAAGAATAGGCCATAAATACAATAAAATAATAGAAAGAATTAATCAATTTTTGTATTTTCTATAGAAAAAAAAAATCATCAGATTGTTTGATTATATTATCAGAAACTTAGTATTATATCAGAGAGCAGTCAGTTTTTAGTAACAGAAAGAGAATTTTTATACCTTAATAATGAAAATAAATGTAAAAAAGTGTTAAAATAAATGAAAAGGCTGATGATTAGAAGCATAATATATTCGTTTGAATAAATTATACATTAAAAACAAATATGGTTATTATAAAGTATACTAAATAATAACCACAACTAATACATGTTGTTATGTCATGACAAAATTTCACTATAAAAATGTATTTTAAATTTATAATTCAATTTTTACTTGCATTAAAAATCTTAAGAATATGTTGATTTGATGATTTTAAATCATTGAAAGATTAGAAAAACATATAATGTTATTTTTTATTGTTAGAATGTCATCAGAAATGAATTTTTTATTAAATTTAAAATATACCAGTTTTTAACGATTTTAAGGTTGTGAAATATGTTGAAACTATATTAAAGATCAAATATATAAAGAATATTTTGATTTTATAGAGACTAGAAGATTAATAATTTATTATTAAATATTTATGAATATTATATTGATTTTATTTATTGCCTCAATTAAAGCACTTCCATTATATTTAGGTGTCTTTGCTGATGATTAATAAGAATCTAAAGTTTATATGAGATTAAAAGTATTAGATGCAGTTAAAATATTGATGAATCGTTATCCTTAAGATTAAGATGTATAATGTAAGAAATTAATTAATTAAAGATATGTACTATGAATTAACTAATAATAAAACATATAGATCTCCACCTAATCTTCATATCACAACATTTTATATAGGAGATAATAAGGATGCAGAATAATCAGAATATTATAAAAATTTTACAGTGAATCTCCCTTAAGAAATGAAAATTTATGCTATTGCATTATTGCCAAAGAGAGTGATTGCATGTGTAGTTAGAAGATAAGATTATGCAGTGCCTATAGAAAATAAATTCCCTCACATGACTACATTATTAGGTAATTGGACAGCTGTTGATTCAAATGTATTGATGAGTAGTTTATTTGATGACTATGGACCTTTGAATAATATATATTATAGTTTATTTGAATAATCTGATATAAAGGTTTACAGTACATTAATAAATGGGAAGGGAGAAAAAAATTTACCTGCATATGTAGTTAAAATGCCAATTAGTATTAATGGGTAAACCTAATATGGTTTGTAATGATTTTATATTTTATAGAAATAATTAAATTTGTTAATTATCATTACAGGTTTCTAAATTATTAAGCAACTTTTTCCATCTCTTCGTTATTTAATGATTTTCCAACTAAATCTATTTTTAATGGAGCTAAACATGCATCAACAACATCTTATAAATCTATTGAAGTATCAACTTTGAATTCATTGAAGACTTATCCAATAAATGATTACTTAGGAATTAATCTAGAAGCATTATCATGTACACATTTCCATATTGCCAAATCATATTTTAAAGGGACACTCCACCATCTTTGTGTTAAACTATAAATAAATCCTGGTCTAACTATGATTGGATTAAGTTATTATTGCTAAAATGTTAATTTTCAAGATTACTTGATATAAATTCAGAATATGTTATTCTACTTCTTATTTTGTAGTTAAGTATCTTTTCAAAAAGGGTGGATGAGCAGAACCACTCACATAAACAAACTTTACATTTGTATTAATCAATTCTTTAACAACATTTAAAGCAGTGTCTCTATTCATTTATTCGTAAGTTCCTTGCTCACCTCTAAATTATTGAATATGAAATATACGGTTTTTTATTTTTTAAAACTGATTAATCAATTAGTGTTCCAATTGTATGAATAACAATATCACTTTTTTGTAAAACATCTTTAAATTCATTTGCTTTCATTGCATCACCTTTTATCCAATTAACTTCTCTAGTCCAATTTTATTAAGTTGTTGGTTATCCACTTCTAGAAACTCCATTAACTATTGCCCCATATTAAAGAGCATTTTTTATTACATTAGATCCTACATATCCAGATGATCCTATAACTGTGATTACTTTGCCCCTTAAGGGTTTAAACATTTAATAATTAAATTAATAATCCTTCATAGATCTATCATTCAGAATTATATTATTCTAAAATTTATACAACTTTTATAAATTAATTCTGGTTATAATTGAAAAAGAGTTATAATATTTATTCATTTTATTAAAGGCTGATCTACAATTAAATTAATAAGAGAACCAAAGTATTTCCACATTTAATGTTTAATATTAAAAATAACTAATAATATGATAAACTCTATAAGTTAAACTTATTTTATTATAAGCCAAATAAAAAATTAGAAATGGGATTAAGTAAATAAAACCTTTTTTAAAATCCTTTTTATTTAATTATTATTAGAAAGTAAAATAAAAATTACAATTAAAAAAGGGTTTAAAAGAAACATCCATAGAAGAAAATAAATCCTATGAATAATATTTTTGAAAACATTATTAAGTCAATTCATCATTTATAATTATGAGGTGTAACCATGAAGTTGACTAAACCAGTTTCCTGATCTTTTTTATACTTTCTAAATGCACTTGGACTATAACCACCAATTCCAAATTTACTAGTTGGTGATTTGTAGTCCTTTTATATTTCAAAATGATCTCCAATATTTATTTCTAAATCTGAATCTTACGTAGCCTATTGGTTAAATATATATTTATCAGCATTTGCATCTAATAATGATTTAGAAATATACTAATTTTTTGCTGTAATTAATGAACTATAGTATCAAGGGTTTTCTCTCTGCATTAAGTGTAAGGTTTGGTAATTACAATAGGAACAAAGTTTGATTTACTTAAGGGATTATCATCATGTAAACCTTATTCCTCATAATATTGATTAGATGATTTCTAAAATAATATCTGTCTTGGAGTTAAGACAGGGAAAGCAGGAGTCATTTATTAATTATTAGGACTATTTGTTCCCTAATAATCATAGTAGTATTATTAATGATAATTGTTAGAAGATTATTACTATAGAATAATTAAAAAGGTATATACTTCTTCATTATCTTGCTAGATTTCGAATTCATCACGAATGATATTAAAAAGTGGACCTTTTTTAGTTCTGATACATATATCTATGTAATCTTCTTTATCAATATGCTATATAGCATGAAAATTGTACCACTTTCTTTTTTGCATTTAATCTAGAAGATCTCTTAAGAGGAACATAATTGCTTATTTCTTCATATTTATAATCACTTGTATAATCATCATCTTCATCATCATCATCAATTCTGCTTTTTCTCTTTTTATGATTTTTCTTCTTTAATTTTAATCTACTTTCTCTTTGTTTAGTATAGAGTGTACTTATGATAATTAAAAGAAGATACTTGAATTCCATAATTTTGTCAATAAGTTGTTTGAATTTTTCTTCATTAAATTGATTAATATGAGATTTCTATTTGGATTAAGCGAATTCTAAGATGGAGTCTTATAATCCTTTACAAGCTTAACATAACTTTTTCATATGTTCATCTTTTAATTCAGATGGATTTTTTTCTGCAAGTATAAAAATCTTAGACAATACTCCTGGCTTAATATCCTTGATCTGTTGGGTACCCTTTTCTTTGCTAAATATATAATCATGCGGATTACTATTCTTGTCACCAATAAGTTTATTGATTCTTCTAAGACTTCTTCTTAAAGTAGAGTAGAAATGATTTTTTATTGCATTATCTGTTCTTCCAGGTAACAGTTTCGCAATCTCTGCCTAAATATTTATTTAACTTTTTTCATACCCACTTATTGCCATGTTCTTTGTGAGCAACAAAGATTACTCTTTCTTCATTATCACCCCAAGGCTCTTTATTGATTGTTGGATCAAGATGATTATGATATCGTTCTCTACATTATTTTCCAGACCTTCCTAATAGTCCATAAACTTCTTTCATCTTTTCAGCTACAATTGTCCACTTTTTTATTCCATATTGCTTAACTAATTAAAGAATCACTGTGTCTTCCTAAAATAAAATGATTTTAAGTTTATATACTTTTTAATTCCAAGCCTTCCTATCAGTCATATTTAAATAATTAATTAATTAACTTTATCCATAATTTTACTTTAAAATCAGAAAGAACATTCAAGAACTATCGGTATTTGACACTTAAAAACATATTTAGTATCAATATTGAATGATTTTAAATTAATTCCCTTTTGAACCATTAAAATATTATAACATTTTAAATATCAAAATTCTTTAAAATATTTGATTTCTTTATTTGATTATGAATAACAATTAGGAATACTTTAAATTTAATATATTAAAAAATACATCATTAATTATTACTTAAATAAATTCAGCAGCAACTTGATTCAGATCTAGGATTCAATTCACTGCCCTTAGGAGTTGTTGTATTAGAGATTAAGACCATAACTTTTTAATTTTATTATTGCTATTGAATTTAAGATGTAGTAATTTTAAAACTCCTATTAGCCTATTAATCTGGTTATAAATCAGGATTCTATTTAGCCTTTGCTCCTAATTCAAAGGCAGTTTGAAAAGCTTCCTTTAGACCTTCTCCAGTTTTAGAAGATGTCAAAAGGAGAGGAAAATCAATATTAAAATTAGCTTTCCATGCAATTTAAATTTACTAAAGTTATTCTTAAGTATATTTATTGGGTAGATCCTTTTTTGTACCAATAATAAGCATTTATATATTTTAAGGACATTCTTCTCTTAACAACTAAATCCAGCTGGCTACAGTATCTAAAGAATTTGAATCACTCAAATCAAAACAAATCAGAGCTGTATTAGCATCCTAAAAATATCTTCTGTGAATGCATATACTTTTGATGAAAATTTGATCATCTTTTAATATCTTTCTGCTCCAGCTGTATCCCATATTGCAATATCATAAAGATGATTGTTAATTTTTACATTCTTTTCAACATTCAAATCAACTCCTACAGTGCTGAGAGAATCAGAAGAGAACCTGTCTGTTTTAAATTTAATTATTAGACTGGTCTTACCAGCATTTGAGTTTCCTATCAGAATAATTTTTAGATTTTGATTTTCTTCCATATTCGTCGATAAATAATTAATATACATACTTCAATCAAAATCCAATTTACCAATAACTCCGTTTAATGGCTTTATATCAACTTCTGATGTGTCATCACTCATAGAACTCACATTGCCTGAAGATGAAGAACTTGCATTTTTTTATTTACAAATGACAATAGAAAGTCCTCCACACTTTTTCTTATATTAGTTTTATTAATTAATAGAATTTTAAGTTCCTTCTTACCTTTCTTAGATAGCAGGTAATTAATGTGCTGTAGTAATTCTACTTGTTGGAAAGGCAAAATGTTTCATAGCTTATTTTCCTAATCTATCTGGAGACACAGCATCTGTAATTGAATCTTGTTTCTTCATTTATTAAACAAATGCCATATCACCAACACTACCTGCATGTTTTAATTTACTAATTCTAACAGGACTTAAGGATGTACTATTTCTCTTTTTAGGTTTGAGTAGATGAATCCAATCAAATTATAATTGTAAATCATTTTGGCCTAATAATTAAAAAAATGGTTGTTTCAATAGATCATAATTTGGAAATTCATGAGGAGACAGCAATCTGATGGCATGATATAATTATAAAAATTATTCTGGATATCCCTTTAATTCTCTTTCAGGAACAAATCTTTGTTTAATTTCATAGTAATATTTGAGTTTCTCTTATCGTTTCACATTAGGTTAAGAAGGCAAAAATTTACCTGATGTAATAATGTGTAATAGAACATAAAATAAGGATTCTAGATCATCTCTTGGACAAGGAACTTTTATAAAAAGATAATAAAGTACATTATTTTAAATGTGTTCCTATTGATGAGAATTTATTTATATACAAGTTGAGCTTATTTTTATTGTTAAGTAATATTTTTCCATTTTTATCCATATATTTTGAAGAATATTCAAAGTGAGTGAAATATATATCAGATGAGAGAGTAGTAATTAGATTTGATAATTTTAAGCATCTATGAATTATATTTAACGAATGTAATTATGATAGATGAGTTATCTTAACTTAGTTAACATAGAATTACCATTTTCAATGCAATTAAAGCAATTGTCTATATTGAAAATTTACGCTTCATCAATTAGAAACACAATTTCAATGATGGTCCTGCTTTCTATTGTACAATGTAATGATAAGATGTTTCTCCTACTTTGAGAATTCCAAATTGGTGAATGTTAGGAGTAATACCATCTTATTTAAAGTATGAATTATACTGTCACTGGTCTTTTTATATAATCTGCAATAACATTATGACTGATTAGTAACCTATTTTAATGTGTTCCAAACTATACTATTTATACTAGTATGTCAGCACTTTTCTGATCATCTTTGACTAGTACTGCATTATAGTAAACAGAGTTTCTACCAGTATAATAAATAGATGTTAGCAAATATTAATCATCTATAATTACAGGTTTATCATTTTTAAGCATTTAGAAACTTTATTAATCTATAATAATTTAATTAACTATTTTTCAAAAATGGACATTGATAGACATATTGCTACATTACTTGGCGGAGGATGCTTACCTGAGAGAGATCTTAAATTGATCTGTGATAGAGCAAAGGAAATCTTTCTTGAAGAATCCAACGTATAACCGGTACGTGCTCCAGTGAATGTATGTGGAGATATTCATGGTATTTTACTATTCAATAACATTAAGGCTAATTTTATGATTTATAAGCTCTTATGAGAGAAGGAGGAGATATCTCTTCTGCAAATTATATCTTTATAGGAGACTTTGTTGATAGAGGATATAATTCTGTTGAAACTATGGAGTACCTTTTATGTTTGAAAGGTAATAATAATTTATTGAATCTTAGTTAAATATCCTGGTAAGATCATGTTACTACGTGGTAATCATGAATCTCGTTAATGTACTCAGGTCTATGGTTTTTATGAAGAGTTACTTCGTAAATATGGTAACTGCAGTCCATGGAGATTATTTATGGATGTTTTTGATTGTCTTCCTCTGGCAGCATTGATTGAAGGTTAAATCCTTTGTGTACATGGTGGTTTATCACCAGATATGAGAACAATTGATCAAATAAGAACTATTGATAGAAAGGTAAAAATTAAATATTATAATTTCTCCCATTTAGATTGAAATTCCACATGAAGGACCTTTTTGTGATTTGATGTGGTCTGATCCTGAAGAAGTTGAATACTGGGCTGTGAATTCAAGAGGAGCTGGTTATCTATTCGGAGCTAAGGTGACTAAAGAATTTTGCAGACTCAATGATCTAACTCTTATATGCAGAGCACATTAATTGGTCATGGAAGGTTATAAATATTGGTTCCCAGTAATTCTTTAATTCTATTTTAGGATTCAAATTTAGTAACTGTCTGGTCAGCTCCTAATTATTGTTATAGGTGTGGAAATATTGCTTCCATTTTATGTTTAGATGAAAATTTGAATTAAACTTGGAAGACATTCAAAGAGGTTCCTGAAAGTGCTAAAAGCATCAACCCAAAAAATGTATTACCTTACTTCTTATGAAGTATATAATATATTTTGATACTTCTTATGAAGTATAATAATAATCAAATAAGAATTATTCTATTTTTTGTATAAATTACTAATGTATATAAAACATTTAGTATTTATATTTGCTTATCTCAATAATTATAAGAAATAAAATTTTATAAATACTTAAATATTTAACAAAGTAATTAATGAACATAATCGCCATTTTTATTTTTAAAAACACTTGAAATAGTTAATTTAATAATGTTATAAAATACAGTTTATTCGGTGGGATGGCTTGGATCACAGCCAATCATTTCAATCTCCCTTTTACGATATCTTGTTAAAACAGATGTTGCTGCTCTTTATGCTTCTTAGTTTTTCCTTAGACTCTGGTGTATAGCTGCCTTCCTCATAGCCTTTATTTAGTAAGTTTTAGCGTTTTAATATCAATAGCAAAATTTTGAGCCTTCAACATCCAACCAAGAATTCACCTCATGAATTAGCTTAACCATTTAGATTTTCATTTTCTCTTGTTTTCACTTGTGCAATATTCGAATTTATTTAATTAGCATTAACTATTCACGCAGTAACAATTGTATAAAATATAAGTTAGCCTATTACAGCATTGTTCATTACTTAGCCCTTTATTAATTATTTAGAGCCTTCTTTCGTAGTTGGATCAATAACGTGACTCCTAATACAATATTTTGTTCATTTCTATTAATGGGTTTAGTCTATTTACTAGAAGATTGGTTAGTACTCATTCCTGGAACTACTTTCTAGAACAAATATCTTACAATTAAAAAATCATTTGATTGGTAACCTCTTTTAATGGTTATTGGTGCATCAGCTTCTCATACTCTGGGGATTTGGATGTTTAAGGTTTTGTCAATGAAAATGCATTAAACTTAAAAAGCATTTATTGATAGAGTTTCTTGGTCAAACTATATAGCTGATGAACCTGATAAAATCACTTATAGTTTGTGTGTAGTCAATAGTTTGTTTAGCAAATATTTAGAGGCTTAATTAAGAATACATTGTGAGACTAATTCTATGTAAATTGATGGACTTTCTTAAAAAGAACTACGAAGTTTAATCAATGATTATTTTGAAAATCATCTAACTTACAGTTTTTAATATATGGAGTAATTCAGAATATTTAATTTCAATAAAGAAGGTAATTTTGATACAATATCTGATAAGCAATTGATGATCCTGCCATTTATAAAGAAGAGGATACATTACTTAGAAGATTAATTAGAGAGAAGATCTATGAAATCTAACTTTAGCATCAACAATATAAAGAATTATTTGGATCTGATAAGTATCTCAATCTTTAATTTGAAATTCTATTTGAAGATTATGGTATTCATGAATATGTTTGGGATGATGAAACTCCTTATATTTAATTGATAATTTCATTTTTTGAAGGAATCTTTTGTTTTTGTGCTGCCTTCTATAATTATGAATATGATGACTTATTTTCAAATGGATACAATGTAAAAATGTCTCATATATCATATTATGTATGGATAACCATATTTTTGGGTTTTTTCTAATTATTAAAAATATTGTAATATTGAAAAATATATAATAGTTCATTTAAATTAATGTTCTTATGGAATGTTCAAACTTATTTTTTTAGTGGTATTTTCACTGAATTAATGGTTGTGTATATTACAATGCTATGGATTGAACCTGTTGGATATCTATAAGTTTTAGGATTAATCTTATCCTATTGTATAATGTGTGTGTTATATAGATCTGCAGAAAAAGTAAGAGATCAAAGTAAACTATATTTATATACTTTTATTAGAAAATAAACTCTTCTATCTGAGTTTTATTACTTTCTTAATAAGAGTATAAAAATTTACTGTAAGAGAAGGATCTTAAATAATTCAAATGATGTCTCTTTGTGCAGAAAGATTAAGTTTAAATGAATTTTTAAAAGTTTTGGCTTAAATTCTTTGTACTCATGGAATAGTTAGTTATGATTAATTAAGATAAATTAAATTTAGTCATTTTGGAATGAGTCCTTTTTTTTAATTTTAGATTCCATTTATATTTTAATCTTAACTTAGATATGAAAATAATATAGAAGATCCATATGTTCCTGAGTTTGATGATGAGTAACCACTTAGAGAAGAGGATAAATAAACAAAATTTGAGAGGTAATTATCAATTCTATTATAAAATAGATATGTTATTGATAGTAAATATGAAAATGAGAAATAATAAATGAAGGATGAAGTTAAATAATAAGTAATGGAGATTAGAAAATTGAATAAATCAAAAATAATTTAAAGTAACATCTAATAATCAAGAGTTGTTTAAATTGATGAACATTAAGACTTAATTTCATGAAATAAAATTGATAATTTTAATGAATATATATTCATTAGTCTATGTATATTTATCCATTTCCAAATGATTATTGAATTGAACCCTCAACAAAAAGGAATTCAATAGGTCTACTTCTCATACATTTATTAGTAACTGTATATGCAGTTGTTCCATTTTCTTAGATGAGACTTAATGATCCTCCTTCAGGTAAATGAATAGATAAAACTTCGAATGGTAATCCAAAGAATGTCACATTATCTTTTGGACATGACTTTGCATGTTAACCCTTAAAATTGCATTCACTAAAAACATAAATACAACCATCTTAAAATGTAGTCACTTTTTCATTGCTATAAACTTTCTTTTATTATACAACATTCTAAAAAAGTTAAAAATCTGGTTTTTCTGTAGCTCTTACTGCATTAGGATTTGGTTAATCAATAATGAACATTGATTCGATAAATTTAATTGTATGTTCACCTGTTTCAGAGGGTGTTAATAATAGAGCTTCTTCATAATTCAAGAGAGATGATAACTATTCTTTAAGTGAGTCATCTGTACTTCTTCCCAAAAATGTAGGTAATCCTTTTTTTTTAATTGTATATATTTCTGTAGATAAATCCTTCTGTTATTTCACATGCTTTTATTTTTCAAGAAAACTCTCTTGAGTTGTCACTATCACCAATAGTAACACTAATATGTATAATTTTTACATATTAATAAAAACGGATTTATAATATATATAAAATATATCTCTACTTCTTGATAAAATATTAAGAATGAAGTATACCCTTCGATATTATTATCTTTTGGAAAAAAATAAAATATATATATAAATAAAGGATGCAAAAATTTGATTTGGGCATAAAATAATTTTCCAAAAATCTTATTCTAAATGTATAGATGATGAAAATAACAAATTTATTTTATCTTCTATGTCTGCTCGAACTCAATATAATGAAGATATATAGAAACAATTAATTGAAGTTGTAGAAACATATGGAGGAAAAAAATGCAAAAGTTGGACTTAAGTTGCCCGTATTTTTGAATTGACAACTGGAATTAAAGTCTAAAACACATTTGATTTAAAAAAAAAGTTATTGAAAATTGTTATCATAGATGGGAAATGTTTACTAATTATAAAGAAGAATTGTCCCAAGATGAATTAAAAGCTTTATATTCAACTGGAGTTAGATGTCGAGGGCGTCATAAGGCAGGAAATGATGAATTCTTTAAATTAACTGGAAAAAAGTAATTATTAATAAATCTATTTAGATTATATGTTAATCAATATAGCAAAATGGTAGGTAATTTCTTATTATAAGCCATTAAATTATTGTGTTAATCCTTTTTCAATTAAATCAAAGTCAAATACAGATAATTAGGATAAGAAAGGTTTCACAGTAGAATAAGTTATGTCTCTATTCATATTTTATTAAGAGCTGTAGAAATTAATAAACATCTTGATGACTTTTTAATTTAAGAATTGAAACATTCAGCTGAAAAGTTCGAATAATTATTATTAATACAGGCTGAGCATCATGAAGATGAAAGAATTGATAGATTTTAACATTATAGAAAAATAATTAATAGAAGAGAATTTAAAAAGATTGCTTTCTTTCTTGATTATGTGAATGAATTAAAATAAATTAGCATCAATTTATATTAAGAATAAATAGGTAGACATCCATTATTATTTCCTTAAATTGAAGAAAATAAATCATCAAAAATCTATTAATTATTGATTTGGGAAAATGATTGGTAATCAAAATACAATTTATTCTAAGAATGTGCAGCCAAATCTGATTGGGAAGAATATTCAATGTTAATTAAAAAGACAAAAAAGAATGAAGACAATAAATAAGTTAAAAAAAAAACAAATTAACAATAAATATAATAAAAATAATAATCCTATAAAATTATTAATCCAGAAACTATTGAACCTGAAACCAATAAATTGAAATAGAATTCTTATGATTTAATATCTACAGCTACACATAAAGTTTGTAATAATGCTTCCAAATAACAAATTAAATAATTGGATAAATAAGAATTAAAATCTTTTAGGGGTCATTACTATAGAGAAGGTCAAATAAGAACAAAAGGATTAACTACTATCTTATTTGACACAGACATGAGGTCAGATGAAGACGAAGCGAATCAATATCAAAACATTGAAGAAAATAGAAAAGAGTTTTTTGACAAAATGGAAGAACTATATGATTATGTCTTTGGAGGAAAGGCTAATTTGGTCTCATTTGAAAAGAGCTAACCAATACTTAATTGAATTTCAGCCATTTTCATTAATTTCACAATATTCATTTTCACAAAGTTTAGTTTTCAAGATTTTGATATAAACATATATAACATCTAAAATATTTTGATAAATTTATATCCTCTTGAGATTTACATTATAATATTTCCACAATTTTTAAAAATAGTTAAAACTCTCTAAAAAAGTTATATGAAATAATGGTAAAAGATTAAAGATCCTATAGAAACACACATAATAAATAAGTAATGATAGATTATAAGATTGAAGTTATTTTATAATCTTATAGAAAACTCTTTTATGAATTCTGTTTTATTAGATTAGTAGAAATATTCAAAGAAAACTAATTTTAGGAAATTGGTAAATTCTCCAATAAAGTTAAAGGAATTTTTATATATTAGATTATATAAAGGAAAATGTAATTTATTAGAAATGATATTGAATTAAATAAAAATCATACGTCATTATAAATATTTCATCATATATATATGTCACATAAATTTATATCATAAGATATATTAAAAGTATTGAAAGACAATGGCTGATTAACTTAAACAAAGACCAGAAGGAGGAAAATTCTTAGGGTTTGATCACATTCATTTTTGGGTTGGAAATGCTTATCAAGCAGCATCATTTTATGTGTCACGCTTCGGATTTTAATATTATGCTTATAGGTATTTTGATAGGTCTAATTGTATAGAGGACTTGAAACAGGAATAAGAGATGTGGCAACACATGTTCTAAGAAATGGTGAAGGAGTATTCTTTGCATTCTCCAGTCCTTATGGTCCACAGAATGAAAGTATGAACACTCATCAAACTAAACATGGAGATGGTGTCAGAGATGTTGCTTTTAGAGTTGAAGACGCCAGAGCTCTTTACGATAAAGCAATTGCTAAAGGAGCAAAATCAATTAGACCACCTACAGAAGATAAAGATGAACATGGAAGTGTTATTTTAGCTTCCATTTAAACTTATGGTGATACTATTCATACATTTGTCCAAAGAATGATTACGAAGGGTTTCTTTTACCTGGATTCACTAAACATACCAAAGGTAGATCCTATTAATACACTTCTACCCCCAGTTGACTTTTTATTGGTAGATCATGTTGTTGGTAACCAACCTGAACATGAAATGGTTCCTGTTGCTGAATGGTATGAAAAAACATTGGATTTCCACAGATTTTGGTCAGTTGATGATTCTATTCTTCATACAGATTATTCATCACTCTAATCAATTGTGGTTGCAGATTTTGATGAAGTGATTAAGATGCCAATTAATGAACCTGCTCATGGCAAAAAAGTATCTTAGATTTAAGAATATGTTGACTATTACAGTGGATCTGGAGTAATTTTTATTTTTTTATATTTAAGGTTTAACATATAGCATTGAAAACAGACAATATTTTAAAGGAAGTAGATGCAATGAGAGCTAGAGGACTTGATTTCCTTTCTATTCCTGATACTTATTATGATAATTT
>JPFL01000341.1:7032-60686 GCA_000733385.1 Paramecium biaurelia
TTGTTTAATCACAATTGTCAATCTGGGTAATAAGACTAGAGTGCTTCAAATCTATACGTCACATCATATTCTTTTGGGCGATATGTTAGGAAACTAGGAATCTACTCAAAATTAACTGGAGTTACTAGGAGGAGGACACAACTAGTTACGATTATTGCGAGTGTAATATATCTATTCATTTATATAATAATATTGAGACTGTTAATTATTTTAAATTCTAATGAAGCATAGAGCAGCAGCAAATAGTCTAAATCAGAAGGAAAATGAAAAATGCATAGGCAATCAATATTCATACAAATCAAGACCTCCTTTGTAATAAGATTTACTGATGAACCTAAAGAATTAACAACTTAGAAATCTTGATGCCATCAGTTAGATTCTATAATCCAAAATTTGTAAAGTTGAAAAACGTGATAATGTTGAATACTTCAAATTTGACTTCAAATAATAGAATATCTGTGATAGAGTTAAGTTTCTCAGTAATTAACCAGACGATGATATCAATAAAACTGAGATTTTTAAAGCTTAATATAAGGTTGGTAGTCGAATTGGTTAAGGAGCTTATGCTTCTGTCAGAGTAGCTATTTAAATTGAAACTGGCACTAAAGTTGCTATTAAAATCTATGAGAAATCTAAAATAAGAGATTTATAACGTAGAAAAGGAGTACGTAGAGAAATCGAAATTCTTGAAAAATTAGATCATCCAAATATTGTTAAGATTATTGACACTTTAGAATCAAATAATCATGTTAATATTATTATTGAATATGTGAGTGGAAGTTCACTTCACCATTTTATTAGAAAATAATAGGTATATCCATATATAATAATATTATAAGGAACGTAGACTTGATGAAAACACTGCTAGAACTATATTTAAACAAATCCTTGATGCTGTTTAATATTGTCATTCCAAAAATATTGCTCATAGAGATCTCAAATTGGAAAACATTTTATTAGAGGGTTAAACACCAAAACTCATAGATTTTGGCTTTTCTACTTCCTTTCCTATAGAAAAGAAAGTCAAAATGTTCTGTGGTACACCTAGTTATATGGCTCCTGAAATTGTCACTAGATAAGAATATCGAGGTGATAAATCAGATGTTTGGGCTTTAGGAGTTGTCTTATTTACTATGCTTTAAGGAGTCTTCCCCTTTAAAGGAGATACTGATGCAGAACTCTATTCTAAAATTTAATTAGGAGAATTCACTATCAATCATGATATCTCTAAAGAAGCTATTGCATTACTTTATGGAATGTTAACAACAGATCCTGATGAACGACCAACTGTAATTGAATTATTCAATTATCCATGGTTTAAAAAAAACGAATAATGTAATGACTAAGAGGATATAAAAAAGAAACATAAATTACCTGAAGATTTAATGGAAGATCTTAATACTATTACTAAAAATATGTCATTCATTACTCCTACTAGTTAAATCAAATAATAATACTACTTTGATTTTTCTCATCTAAAAAATTATTCCAAACCTAGCACTAATAAGGTATAATCATATTCTATTAATATAGGCTATCATTCCTAAACCATCCTACTTTACTACTACTAATGCCTAAGCTAAATCTAGGGAACCTTAATTTTTCAAGGTGGAAAAAATACTAACTAAAAATGATAGACACACTACAACACATTCAAAAGAAAGACATCCTACTTTATCAAAAGAAAGATAATCCTCCTATAGTTTTGAATCAAGTAGAGGATTGTCCCAGAAAAAAAATCCTCATTAGTTGACTGTCCATCCTAGTTTCATACCAAGTGAAAAGAGTTTTCACTCTTTCAAAAGTCCCTAAATGGCTATGAATGATAAACGTTGTTTCAATTTTTTTTATAATTGACTTTTTTTAATTGTATAATAAAAAAGAATCTTTAAGAATATTTAAAAAAAATAATAAATTTATAGATATACAAATTTGATCATTAATCAGAGTTGACTCTATAATTATCAGACCATATTCTATACTAATTTGAATTGCCTTAAAATCCAAACAATATATTCTATAAATACTGAGTATCTATACATTAGATAGTAATGGATCAATTGAAAACATATTTGAAGGTTATCTCCAAATAAAAGAAGGATTAGAAATTAAAGGATTTATGTATGATTAAAAGGAATACATATTGTCTGTTGATAAAAGTTCTAAATAAGGCATAGTCCTCTATTCCATTTACACTGGAGTAGTAGTAAACATAAATTTTTCTATTTTAATCTTTTTGGTTGTAAAAATAGGTTTTTTCTTTAAAATCTATTAGATTACTATTGATTATTTATTTAAATGTTATTATAATTTAAGAGATCTCTTTTATTACAATTTTTTAAGTTAAACCTTCTATGCTTACTTACTAATCTTTTTTTTTAGGTAAATATCACTAGATTAAATAATATTAATTTACTTTTGCTCACCAAGATAGTTCATTATTATTTTAACTTAATCTATTGTTTACTTATCAACTTAAACTCCAACTTCAATTTTTTTATTATTTCTAATTAACTATTTAAAAAGAATCTTCATCTCTTCATCAACTTTTAATATTTTATCATTATCTTCCTCATCATGACAATATATACTAGAAATTATGAGAGGTTATATTCTAGCAATTATTATGGAGCCTGTTTAATAAAACTAAATACTTTCAGTTGTTTTATAGGTAGCTTTAATTAATCTACGAATGATTTTCTTGACATGAGCATAAAACTTATTCTTTATATCTTAATCAGTTCTATTATTCAATTATTCAGCAATAAGTGTCTAAAATAAACCTGATATATAATACCCATTTATTCCCATAAAGTTCAATTAAGTCAAAGAGTTAATCTATTTCTTTATCTGTCAAGTCAGTTTTATTATAACTGTTATCTAAATGATTCGAAAACCTTTCTCTACATGCTTTCGTATCACGATTAAACCCATGCTATTTTAAATTTTATGAAATTGCCTTCCATACAAGCTTTTCATTTTGGAATTTTTTCACTAATCTTTTTAACAGTTTGTCTTCCTTCTAATAATTTTATAAAACTACTTAGATTATCCAAGGCTTTCGTTTCTTTTTCGTTTCTGCAGAGTATTTGTTTACCATATTAATATTATTTAAATATATAACTATTCTTAGATTATTTATTTGCACTCTTATACTCAATATTTCTATTCTCAATTGTAAATATAAAAGTAATAAAATTGTTTATTAATCCAATAATGTAAAAATTATACTAATAACTTTTCATCAATTTCGTATGACATTATATTGAAAATTTCAACATTTGTTAAAAAAAACCGAAGTTTCAAATATTTATTCTGATATATTTTAAAAACAATATTGTTTTTTTCTACTTTCTATTCAATTTCTTATTTCCTTTATATACAGAAATGTATATCCACTTTAATAGAGAGGTAATAAACAATGAAATAAATGTAATAATTTGATTTTTTTATGATAAATTAATTATATCAAATATTAAATATTCACATATCAGAGTTGAATGAATTATTTTGAAATAGTCATTCAAATTTATTAATAAGAAAGTTATTATAAAAAGAAATAATTATTTGTCATTTTTGGATTATTAATTTAATAAAGAATTTTATAAAACTCATTTATGGCAAATCGATGTTAATTTGAAAACTCCAATGATATTGGAGTTTTTTCTAAACTTACAAATGCATATTGTCTTGTTGCACTAGGAGGAAGTGAAAATTTCTATTCTGTGTTTGAATCTGAACTTGGATTAAGTATGCCAGTCATTCATTGTTCAATTGGAGGCACAAGAATTATTGGAAGATTGACTGCAGGTATAATATATATTTTAAATGAAAACAGGAAATAAAAATGGATTATTAGTACCAAATACATGTACTGACTAAGAACTGAAGTAAATTAGAAATTCATTGCCAGATGAAGTTAAAGTAAATATATAAATTAATATTATAGGTCAAAAGAGTAGAAGAGAAATTATCTGCATTAGGTAATTGTGTGGCTTGTAATGATTATGTTGCTTTGATACATTCTGATTTAGATAAAGAGACAGAAGAGATTATTGCTGATACTTTGGGAGTTGAAGTGTTTAGAACTACTGTAGCATAATAGGTGTTGGTTGGAACATATTGTTGCTTTAATAATTAAGGAGGATTAGTACATCCATTAACAACAGTAGAAGAATTAGATGAATTAGCTAATTTATTATAAATACCATTATGTGCTGGAACTGTAAATAGAGGTAGTGATATCATAGCATCTGGTCTTGTTGTTAATGATGTTGCTGCTTTTTGTGGTATAAATTAAATTAAAACATTAGGTTTGGATACAACATCTACAGAAATAACTGTGATTGAAAAAATCTTCAAATTGTAAGATAAAAATAAGTAAAGTATGGAGGTGTAAATTCGTTAAGATATGATGTAAGAATTGGAATGATCTTATAATTATGTTGATTAATATTATGTATATCATTTATTATCAACATTATCTGTTGAATCCTAATCATTATTAATCATACTATGATATTTATTGAATTCAGATCTGATAAACTCTACTTTTTGATTTAATTCATTATAATTTTCATTTTCATCTTTTTTCATCTCTTCTTAAAAATTCTAAGCCATATTACACAAAGCTACAATATCCTATAGATATTATTATTAACTTTTTTTCTTCTAAATTCCAGTTTTTATATATGACTTTGGAGAACATTATGGTTAAGGAAAGAAAATAAAACTCTAATTTTATTTTTAAGGAGAGTTAATTTTATACATCTTATCTTAAGAATAAGAATTTTTGTGAAGATCTTTCTTTGGATGATTGGAATATTCATTTTATTGAATACCAATTTTTTTATAGTATTTTTTGAATCTAATATAAAAAGGATCCATTTAAATTCCTAAAGGTTTAGGTGAAAAATCTACAGGAGATAATTATGGAGATTTAATATCTTCAATCCTTAATTCTATAGATTATCTTCTTGTTAAAAACTTATTATTATTTATTTTTGGTTTTTGAGGACTAGGAAAAAGTTCATTGGAAGATCGTCTTAAAAATAAAGATTCATTTGGTTTCCCTAAAGTAATTCTTGATTTTTCTAAAATGTTTCTACAATTTTTAGATAGAATGCTCCATTTTTCTTCTTTTATTTCATCCAATTAGACTGGAGGTTCTAAATCCATTTTTTAGAAAGTTCTTAAGTAAGCATGTTATGGTTTAGAATAAGAATGATGATATTCAACTTTATGAAGAGGAGCCTACAATTTCTCATCATTCTTAGTCTTCATCATATATTTCACAACTCCTGGTGCTAAATCTGCTTTAATTGTCTTTATTTTGATATCTAATTTTTCCCTTCTTAACTAATCAATTAATCATAGATACTTATTCAGAACTCTTATGCATCTAAGAGTCATTAAAGATTAATTACATTATTTTAATAAATATATGAGTTAAATAAAAAAAATATATTATTGTCAAAATAACCTCAATACAATTTAAGGTTCTAAAAGTATAAAACATCAATTATTAATATGCTTTTGTATGTTTGAATCATTATAAAATAGGATTACTTTATTAAATAAAGCATTCTAAAATTAACACCTAATTTTAGTGTATTTACCTAATTTTTTAAGTAATTTTTGAATCTAGTTTGAGATGAAATGTTGATTAAATTGAGGATGCTCTTATTTATAGTCTTTTTGATATGGAAGGTTAAAATAATTATTATAATAATAAAATTTCCTATTGATTTCCGATAGAAATGTAGAATCTATATTAATCTTATAATTAGGAAAAACTTTATTATTTTTATATTAATTTGAGATATTTAAACAAAAATTATAATTTGATGCATTTTAAAAAATATACCCATAGAAAATGATGGAATAATAAAGAAATAATTTTGGAATAAGATATTGTATGATTTTATTATGGAAATTGATTTGCTGTATCCTAATTTCAAGTACATACTTACATTTTGGAAATTATGTATACAATGCACAATATTCCATTATCAAAAATTTAAATTAAGATTTTAGCAGATTATAATAAATAAATTCATACGTAGTTAGTATAGAGAATTTAAAATAATAATATACAGGTAAATGAACATTTCTGAAGCTAGAACAATTGGTTAATCACCACCACAAAAATTCTCGAAGTTAAATCAATCTTAATAATTAATTCCTGAAGAATGTCTTCCTCCAACTCTTTAAAGTCTCAATCCATCTCCTAGAAGAGATGTTTATAAAAAAGGAATCAAGAAAACTTATAAAATGAAAGTAACTTTATTTGTAAATTACATCTTAGGATAATGAGAGGAAGAAGATGGTATGGTGTAATATATATGTCAATGAAATGGATCCAATCTAATTAGCTAGGTCAAAAAAAGGAAGTATGAAAATTAAAATACTTGTTTTAGAATAATGTCGTATTTGCTCAATGGAAGAAGAAACATCTAGATTCATATATCCATGTATTTGTAGTGGGACAGCAAAATATGTACATGAAGAATGCTTTAAAAATTGGATTCTTTTAAAGAATGGTATTGAAAAGGTTTATAAAAATGATGTAAGCAATATATCATTATAATGTATCAGATTAAATGTGAAGTTTGTTAACATAAAATTTCTATGAACCTTCAATTTTAAGAAGAAGTTCACACAGCATTAATTTATGAGATACCTAGACATTAAAAAGCATGTTGGCTTATATTACTCTTTATAATTTTATTATTAATAGCAGGAGCTGTCATATTGGGAGTCTTAGTTGGTTTTTCCAATGTTGGTATAGCAGCAGCCATTACATTATTGGGAGTTATTTCAATTGTTTTAATAATTTATCTTGTTGCAAAAGTTATGCATAGTTTAACAGTTGAAACCATTGCTTAATGGGTATTTCAAAATTACCAAAAAGAATCTAGTCCTGTAAAAATTGGAACTATTATTAACATACCCCAATAACTTGCATAAAATACAAGTCCAAGGAGTCCTAGGTAGAGAAGAAAATCCTGTGTACCTCAATTCTCTGGTCTTAAAATTATTTAATTTGACTAATACCCTTAAGATGTTTGAACATCTAACATATGACTATTTAAACTATATAAATATATACTCATTATTTTATAATAATATCCAAGATATTCTATATTGTCTAAATTCATTTTTGCATTAAAAAATTTGTCAGAATTATAATATATTTTTGAATGAATATTATAATATACAATTGTTAATCATTTAATAAGTCATCATCTACCATCATAAATTAATTATTCTAAAGATTCTAAAGATTCATTTTATTCTTATGATTCTTATTTTTTATCAATTTCTTTGTAAATTTTAATAAAAAGATATAAATGGCTTCTATTTTCTTGAAATTTCAATATTGTTTAATGAATTATCTACATTAATTTTCTTACTTTAGAAATATTAATTATTTGATATGTGTGTTTCCAATCTAATTTCACATTATCTAATTAATGAAATTTACATCATATTAAGAATATTTTCTTGTTAATAATCATTGTAAAGTGAACAACAATATTTTATTCTGGTCAAACTCAAATGAAGTAAGAATTAAGAATTATAAATTAATAAAATTAAAGAGTGTGACTTTTAATTCATCTTTAAATTTATTTAAGTTCAATATTATTTATCAACTAATGAATTTTCATTATATATAGATATTTAAAATTAATAACATTCATCTAAGTCATTAATTCTCAAATTTTTTGTTTTTAAGTATGAATTCACTTAAATCTAACATTAAATAACTCAAAAATTAGCGTTGATAATTATTAAAGAATAAATTTGAAGAATTAAGAAAAAAAAAAATATAAAAATCATTAAATAAATTTAAATGTCTCAAAATTTGACAAAAAAAAAAGAATTAAAGTTGAGTGTTCCTTTTGAGCCTCCAATTTAAAATAGACCCAAAAAAAAATTAGTTTTAAATAGTGCCAATGCAATCGATTTAATTTTAGCATAGAGTGTGATAGAAAAAGTATTTTTAATGAATTAATGAATAGATTGATGAAGAATAAAGAAAATTAGAAGAATAAAGAAAATTAGAAGAATAAAGAAAATTAGAAGATGAAAAGAAAAAAATTGAATAAGAATAGCTAAGATTACTAGAGCTTAAAAAACCTAAACACTATTCTAAAGAAGATCTTAAATAATTTGTAAATGCAATTAATGTAATTTAACAAATAATCATTTAGGATTTTAGTGAGTATTTTAATAAATAGGAGTGGTAACTTTTAAAGGAAAGAAAACACTGTAACATTAAAGAAATCTAAACTAAAAATTAACCCAGAAAAGAAGGAAAGACTAATACTTATACAAAGACACCAAATTAGAATTAATAAAGAAATTCAAATAAACCAACTGCTACAGTGTAGCCATTTGATAGAGCACAGATTTAACCTGCAACTGAAACTCAACCAAAGATTATTATAATTAGAGTTGTGGAAGATATTTAAACAAAATAATTAAAAGATAAAATGAAATCCTAAGCAGAAGACTTCTTTTAAACTTTAAATTAAACTCCTGAATAAAGAGAGATCATTTTTAAAGAAATTAGATATCGATTAAATTAATTAGCACCAGACAATTTTGATATGGCTTGTTAGAATATTATAAAACTTGTAATAGAAAAGTAATTAAATTTTACATTTAAAATAGTAAAAACGAAAATGATTCAACATATTTAGAATATTTGGCATAAAAAATCATAGAAAAATCTTAAACTGAACCAAAATATAGAAAACTATACACTAGACTTTGTTAACTCTTAATTAAAGAACCTTAACTCAATATTGTCAAAGAAAAATAAGATGGAAAAGCTAAAAATGTTTCTCTCTTTAAAAATCAACTTCTAAATTAAGTTCAATAAGTATTTGATGAAAGAAAGAATAAGAAAGAAGATCTATCTCATATGAGACAAGAAGAAAGAGAATAATATCATTTAATAAGAAAATCTAAAATTATGGGAAGTATTTACTTTTTATAATTATTCAAGATGTTCGTTTTATTGGAGATTTATTTTTATCCAAATTACTTCCAATCTTAGCAGTAGAATATGCTATTAGAGAATTAATTTCTGATTATGTTGCTTAATATTAACCAAATCAAGAAAACAGTGAAGAATCTATTGAGGGTTTAATTGAATTATTAGACTAAAGTAATTATATTGTAAATATTTTTAGTTGGTGGAGCATATAAAACTTAGAACATTACTGATATAGATATTTTGAAGAGGGATCTCGAATAATTCTTTGATGGTACTACCAAAAATTTAGAAGAAGCAAAAGAATTCTTATAAAAAACACTTGAAAAAAATCTTACTATGGATGTTATTATGGAAATGTATCAATATTTGTTTTATATATTAGATTTAATTTACTTATATCAAAGTATAAACTTTCTTAAAGAATTTCTATGTTGATAGAAAATGTATAAGAAAGAAGAAATTAAGGTTGGAGAGATCATTATAGTAGATAAGATCAAGCTTAGAGTGTAAAAAGTATTCAATAAGAATAAGAGAAGGAAATTATTGAATAAAATTATAATCAAAGTAAAAACAAAAATAAGAAATATTAAAATTAAAATTAATAAGTACTTTATGTTGAAAAAAGTTCAAGCTAATAATCTTCTTCAACATCTTCTCAATAAAAGTAATAATTATTTGACTTAAATGAATTGGCAATCTTTGTTTAAGGAACCTTTAATATGGAACCATAACAATAAGAAGCAAAACTTTTGGAGGAATTAAAAAGAATTGCAGTTTCAGATGAAGCAATTAAAAAATTCTTTGAAATATTCTTTGAATAACTTCTTTCATGTATTAAATTTTAATAGATTATTTTAGATAAATTAATTAAACAAAATATTGAAAGGGCTTAAATGGTTTTTGAATTGTTGAGTAAATCAGAAGCCAAAGAAGAAATTGTCAAAAAAGCTACTTAAAAGGTAATTTAATAATACAAATTTAGACTTTGAATGAAGATAAAGTGTACGATCTGGCTGATTCGCCTACAGCAATTGATTTATTCGTTGATATAATTGGGTACTTCTTAAATGATTCAGATATTACTTCTTTAAAAAAATTGTATTTCAAACCTGAAAGTGATATTGAAGATTTTAATGATTTCATGTGTAAGATAGCCACTTAATTAATCATAAAATATTCTGATAAAGAAAATATAATTAAGGAATACTATGGTATTCTAGGTTATTAAATTTGATTATATTTATTTGTTGGATATTTTGTAAATATATTAAATTTCTGATGATAATCAAAATTAATTAGAGTTAATCAAAGATAAACCATATATATATATATTTCATTATTACTTTTTAATGTTCTTGCTCTTTGGACCCAATGGAGTAAAATGGTTGGTGGAACCTCTTCTATCAAGGAAGTTCTTTATTAATTCTGAACTAACTCTAGATGAAATTGAAGTTCCAACTCTATAGGGTGTAATGGAACTTAATCTTCTTTTTAGCCATCTAAAAATTTAAAACAAAAAATCATACTCTTCTTATTATTTCTATTCATTTCTTTTCTTGACATTCAATTGTTATGTTAGATTTGATCCCACTTTATCTCTTTAAGAACTAGGAGGAATCATATATGATCTATCCAATTATACTGGAGTTTCACCTAATTCTCCCCAAGTCATTAAAGGAGTTTTCAAATTTTAAGGAGCAGGTGAAAAGAGACCAAGCATATCATCATCTTCAAACCTCTAGGCTCCAACCAAATTTGGTGTACTTCCATAGAATACATTAACACCTTAAGCGTTTAAGCATTCTTAAAGTTTTCTCTTTTGAAGTTTTTGATCTATTTAATTGATTGCAAACTCCAATGGCATATGATGATCAGAAAATCTTGTATTTTGAATTTCAACTTTTTACAAATTCAAAGAATTATCTGTTTCTTTGAGTTCTTAGATTGCTGGTTGTAGTCTAAATAGATAATATTGTGTTACTTTTCATTTTTAGGGTCCATTCTAAAATACAATGGATTCAAAGCCTTGTATTCATTTAATTGAATATTGTTTTCTCTGTTCCCTTCAATCATATGTTATAATTTATTAGATTTAAGTGCTGCTTATTTAATTTTATGTTCTTCTTCAACTTAAAACATCCATGCATGTTTCTAATACCATTAATCATCACCCTTTTTAATTATTTAATTTAAGGTAACATTTTCATCAGAAGTATAGGTACTTAAAAATTTACTTAATGACATATTTTCATCTGGATTTCTAATTTCTGATTATTTAAAAATACTACCCATCTTCATTTCTCATTTTATCTAGTTTATATAATTCAGGATAGTAATCTCTTTTGATTATAATTTCTAATCTTCTTAAGTATTCCTCCTCTGGTAATACACTTCCTTCCATTCTCTATTTAGGTTTGGGCACTGGAAATTCATCACTCATTTTAATTTATATAGTATATTAAATATTTGTTCACCTAAAATAACTACGAAAATTTAATTCATCAGACACTTCCATACTTAAATTTCTTTTTAAGATTGGTTCATAATTCTCTTTCCCAATCTTACTTTAACTACTTTTCTCATGAGAACATATATGTTTAAATGGTTCCTTAATTTATTAAGAAGTCCCCTATAATTCTATATAAGATGGACTACTTATATTAAGTTAAGATTAAAAGTAACTTTAAAATGATTCAATTTCACTTTTATTTTATTCTTCAGTTTTCTTGTTATCAGTAATATCCCAAAATTAAACATTAATTGCAGATGTATCAAATAAATACTTTGGATATTTTATTGGTTTTGAAGTAACTAATTTGAGTGTTTCAGAGTTCTCTCCCTTTTATTTAATTTCTTTCTTTAACTTTACTTTATAAATGTTCTACATAAGAATCTAAAGGTTTTCAGTCATTTAATCTAAAGTTTCATTGTTCAGCAACAACATTTCATCCATTTCTATCATATTGTGATAACAAAGTGCTATTTTTTACAATTTATTTTTTTCATCTTATAAATCCTTACTTAATTATTTATACTTCCTTGTTTTTGCTTTTTAATTAGCATATCTCTTCTTTGTTTAAATTACTGCCTCTTATTACTTTTACTTTAATTCTATAACTTAATTTTCCAAACTTTATTTTTCTGATCTTAATATAATAAACTCATCTTATAATTCTTAATATTTTTTGATAGTTCCAAACGAATCTATTACATCTTGTTTAACTTCTAGTTCTCTATTTCCTTTTTCAGGCACCCATAAAACACCAACTCCTTGATAATGTAAATGAGTCCATTAATAATTAAATTCTTTTTTTATTATCGCTTAAATATGATCAGATGCTGTGAATTATTATCTAAATATTTTCTTTTATTCTTCTAATTTCTCAATAATCTTCAACATCATCTCTTGTTATTATTTATCATCAACTCTAGCTTTTTATAATTCATTAATTTTAATTTCATAATCCTTAATTACTCTATTTAGACTCTCATCATTATCAAATCCCACTATATTTTTAGACACATTATTTTCTATCTTCTTAGCATTTGTACCAAATCTTAATGTAGATAATGTCTATTCAAATTAACTATAACAAGGATTAACACATAGAATGATTGCAGTTCTAGAATTACCACCTAAAGAGGATCGTAATATTTTAGTTAATGGTGAATTTCTGTATGGAATATGTTAATCACTAAAATGATATCTTTTATGATGATTACTTTTTATCTTATGCTCTCAATGAAATTACTTAAGTTAAAAAGAATAAACTCTTATTAATATGTTTTGATTCATTTTATCTATCCTTATATTGAGTACCTCCACTTCCACCAACTGATGTGCCTCTCTTTTTAAGCATTGAATCATGAATATTGATTTTTTCTGATCCTGCCAAATCAACAAAATTCAGAATTGACTCTGTAATAACTGAATTAGGTCCAATATAATTTGGAACACATCTTACATACAATCTAAATATTGTATGAGATCGACTACTACAATGATTCATAACTGTTGAAGCATAATGTCTATTACTTTCTCCAAATTATAGTATATCCATAATTTCATTAATATTAGTTACTACTTCTTCAATTGCTCCTTTAATAACAAATTCTTTATTGAAATCTTCATTTATTAATAAAGTTTCACTCAATCTTTCTTGAGTAGCCAATAAATCATATACTTAATCAGTATAAATTTCAACATAACTACATCTTAAGAAATATTATCTATCCTATTGTTTTGCAATTTCTCCAAATAAGTCTTTCAATCCTTACTTTAGAATTCCTTCTTCTTAATCATAACCCATCATTGTATATGTTTTACCACTTCCTGTCTGACCATACATAAACACTGTACCATTTATACCCTACAATGATGATAATGTAATCTTCTATATTTATTATTAGTAAATAAATTTAGTGGTGTGTTTGGAATCAAAACATTAATCTATTATTAATTAATTATAAAAGTCTATACTAAATGTGAATTCTACTCTCTATCCTGGTACAAACTTTCTCATCCTAACTAAATCATTGAATCTATCATTTGAAATTGTTATTGTGTCTTGATTCTAAACTGACCAGATTTCTAAATCATTGTTATCTCTTTCAGCACCATTGGAAGGTCTTATCCTAACCACAACTTGTATGTTTTCCATTTATTTTAAATTAAATTATTAACAGATAATTTTATGCTGAATTGAATTATTATATATTGATATTAATATTTCTATTAATTCATTAATCAAAAGACTTCTTCTCTGATTTAAAGGAATTCTGAGGCAGCACTAACTTTCTAAGTAAGGACTTCTTATAATCTTTCAACAACTTCCAATTATTATTCTCTTTCAAAAGTTTATGCTTCATATTAAGCTTCTTATTCTGCAGCCCATCTCTCTTGAATATCCAATGAATCTTCAGCATCTTCAAGGAATAACTATTTAAAATTTATTTTAATAATTACAGTTTAATCTTCCAAATCTTCAACTGCCTCTTAGATAGTAACTTTGAATTGAACAATTGAGTTTTCTAAGAAAGCTTTTCTTTCAACTAATCTCTTGTGTTCTTCTTATAAGTGACTACTTTAAACTTCCCAGTTGGCAGTTTATTTGTCTTCTGTTGCAAGGAGTGATGCTCTACTGGCAACCAATTGTTATCTAATTTAAGCCAAGAGTTCTAAGATTTTAATGATGCTCTTGTTATCAACCTTTGAGGCTAATTATGTCAAAGCATTGATGAGTGGCTAAAGTCTAGAATAATATTTATTACTTTGAAGAGAGCATGTTTGCTTTCCATTAATTTAGCTTAGACTTTCTCAAATCTGCTCTTAAGTTGAGCAAATGCAACACCTGCTTACAAATGTTAAACAATCTTTGAAGCTTCATCAATAGCATCCATTTAATCAACATGTTCAGCATCTTTTCTAACCCATGTTTCGTGTTATGAATTTCTTGTAGCTTATTCATCAGCAAAACTCTTTTCATTGTTAGCAATATCAGATGTGACAACTCTAACTTCTACTTCAGCTTCTCCCAAAGCCTCAGTTGTTGAATCTCTCAAATTAGAAAGAGCAACAATCTAACTTTAATGATAAGCAATCTCTTATTCTAAGTCAGCAATAATCTATTAAAAATTTATACTATTTTCAATACCTTCTCAAAGGCAACTGTGTCACTTTCATGAACCTTATCAGCTTTCTTTTAATCTCCATTGAGTTATGAAGCAATGTTGTTTAAGAGGATTTAGATTTCACCGACTGGTCCTCCTGTTGTTAATTAAAGTTGAAGGACTGACAATATTGAGTTTCCGAATGAATCTTTATTGATTTAAGCCAACACTTCCTTTGGACTCTCACTTCTTGTTACTCTTGCAGTAGCCACTGCCAATATAAGTGCCAATATAGGAATTATTCTTGCCATATTAAAATTAATAATGAAATATAATCACATCTGACACAGAAGAGACATTAAAAAAAAACCCGTTTTTCAATTATTTGTTAAAAATATAAATATATACATTTTTTTTTATTATTATGTTTTTCTTATATTTCATCATTCTTCTAAATAACATAATTAATATTATAAAACCTTTCTGATATTAGTAAGTCTTCCTAATAACATATAAGAAATTTACTAATACAAAAAAATTTTATCTTATTAATAATTATAAATTCTTATTTATAAACAATTTTAGATAAATAATAGGAATTTCAAATATATCTTACCTAAGATTAGAATAATAAAAGATTCATATCATTTTTTTATAATTCAACAAAAATGATTTAAAATTGAATGATTTGATTTATATAATTATTCAAGTGATACTATAATTACATATGTTTAACAAATGGAGTTTTTACATTATATAACAAATGGAATTTAATAATTGATATATAGGGTTGATATATCAAATTCTTTTTCAATAAATTTAGTTTATTAAGATTTGAATTGGTGAATAAAAAGGTATTGTTAAAAAATAATTTAATTATCTTTTATTACTAATCCATATTATGAATAATCCAGGTGATGATATTTAATTACTAAAAAAAACTATTAATGAGAAAGACTAACAGATAGGTGACCTTGAAAAAAAATTGAGATTAGAGTAATTTAGAGTGAAAAAGCAATAAAATGAACTAAATGCAAAAATTGAAAATGAGAAATCTACTGCCCAAAATAATGCTGATTAAATCAATCGTTTTGAATTACAGATAAATGAGCTTAAATAGAAAGTAACTATGAAATTCATATTTAAGTTGAGTGAAACTGAAAAAAAAAATTTGTAATTAATAGAGGAAATAAGTGCTTTAAAAAAAAGAAGAGCATCAGGTTCCACAGATGAAGACTTTCAACCTAAGAAAGAATATCAAGAAGACTTTCCTTCTCTACAATAGATTTTAGGAAAAATACAAACAAATTAAGGAAATTATCAACCTGAACTTACTAAATTATATGAATGCTATACAGAGACTTGTCAAAGTAAAGATGAACAAATCAATTCTTTAAAAGAAGAGATTAAAGATCTTACATAATAATTAGATATTAAAGTATACATATTGACAATATATTTATTGTAGTAATCTGAATCAATAAAATAACTGGAATAATAAGAAGAACGTATTAAATAATTAAAATAGAGTATTGATGAGAGAGAGAATGAATTGAAGAACGTTGTATAATAAACAAGTGATAATAGTGATCAAAAGATTTAAGAATTATAAAAATAATATCAAACTTAATTAAGCGAAAAAGATAAATAATTATAAGATGCTACTAAGAAAGCTAAGTTTGATGTTTTTAAATTAAATAAATAACTTACTGAATAAAAGACTTTGATAGAAAGTGAACAAGCTAAGAATATCTTAATTCAATAAAAAATTGATAGACAAGAGAGTTCATTGAGAGAATTGGAAATCAATGTAAGATATAATTTATATAAATTTTAAGCTCTCTGAATTAGAATAAAAGAATTTACTCTTGATTGAAGATGCAAAACAAAAGTAATAAGAAATTGAAAGACTGAATGAGGAATGTCTGAATAAATCATAGATTGAAGTGATTTCTTAAGATAAACCTTCCTATTAAGAATTAGTTGATTTGATTTAGAAATTTTAAGTAAATGAGATTTCTTATCAATAAGAATTGAAAAATTTTGAAGAGGAATTGCATTTGAAAAATACACATTCTTTTCAATTATAAGAAGAGTTGAATTAATATATTGAGAAATTTTAATTGCATGATAGAAAAGTAATATGATATTTTAATAAAACTTTTAGTATTAAGATAGTCTAAGATTAATTAAAGGTTTAGAGGAATAATAAATTAGTGAAAGATAAGTTTCTTAGGAATTATAAAATTATGTTGAACAATTAAAATAAGAGAAAGAAATTTAATAAACAGAATTTATAAACAAAATTAAAGAATTAAGTGAACATAATACTAATATTGATGATGCTGTTTATGATGTGGAATAAAAGTATTAAAAAATGATGATGATTTAAGAAGAATAATATTAAATAAGAGAATAGGAATTAATTCATTAAATTGAATAGATAGAAGAAAAATTAATTTAATAAGAATAATAATTGAAAAAGTAGGAATAAAAGTATAAAAATGAAATAAAATAATTAGATGAAAATAATAATTAATTGATTTAATAGAAATAACTATAAATTTCTTAATTATAAAAATAATTATAAGATGAAACACATAAAATTAGAGAAGAAAGCAATAAATAAATAAATGAAATTAAATAAGAAAATTATAAAAAAGAGAAAATACTTGAATAAAAGATCTAAGAGATTACAAAATAATATGATGGAGAACTTAGTAAAATAAGAAAGATGGAAATAGTTTTAAAGAAGAAAGAAAGAGAGATTACAGAAGAAAAAGAAAGTAAAAAATTTGCTGAAGAATAATTACAAATTTTAACAGATAAATGTAATCAAATGATTGAATAATATGATAATAAAATCAAAGAGATTTAGATAGCAAATTAAGTAAACAAGTAAGATTAACATCGACATTCCATAATTGATTAGAGAATGTCAATTTCAAGTTCGGACATTAATAAAACTTTCGAAATTGATGTATTGAAAGCTTAAATAGAATAATTATAATCTAAAGGAGATATAGAATTATAGGCAGAAATTAATAGATTAAGTGAAAAAGAAAGAGCATTAAAGAAAGAATTGGTTGATTTATAAAATGAAATAGGAAATGAAAGACTTAACTTTACTGTAGATTAAAGATTATTAGAATAAGAAATTGAAAGCTTGCATTAAGAAATTAACAATCTTAAATTAGATCATTAAAGTGAACTAGATTAAATTAATGAGTAAAATAATAGAAATTTAACAACATAATAAAATGATTTATAAACTAAAATTAATAAATTGGAATAAAAGTTAGAGCAATAATTGAATTAGTTTTCAAAGAAATAAAATGACATCGAAGAAGAGAAAGAAAATATTATTTAATAATTAAAGAGTATAATATATTCATATATCATTTAGATAAGATTAAATAATTTGAAGAATAAATTATTGAATTGAAAGATAAAAAAAACATTAAGAACCCTCCTTAATAAACAATAATCTAAGATAATACTATATAGCTTTAATAAGAAATTAATTCATTGAATGAAAATGATAGAATATTGAGGAAGGAAATATTGGATTTGTAAAATGAATTAGGTAATTTGAAATTGAGTCAGACTATAAAAATTAGAGAATTGGAAACTTTGATCGAATAGTTTAAATAAGAGGCCATTCATGCTCAATAAGAATAAGATTATGCTGAGTTATTGGCAGCAAAATTAAGTGTATAATATGCAGAATTGGCAATGGAATATGAAAATGCAGTACTACAAAATAGATCTTATCGGAAATCAATATCTAAACTTAAGTAATGAAAAATATCTCATTATGAATTATATACTATGATAAATGATCTTATCAATTGATATTTATAATTGATATAGAAAATATATAACCGTAAATGAATTTTTCACAAAGGTTGCGTAATATTTTTCATTTTTATAATAATATGAATTCCAAAAATATAAACAACGATAGTTCAAGCGAAGATGATGCGAAAGTTTATGAGACTTTAACAAAACTACCTCCAGCCAATGAATTAATGCCACGAAAATTGACCATTGATATTGATGTTAAATCCTTATATCCCTTAAAGTGAGAATTTTATTTTTCGAAAAGTCAAGACCTTTGCCTTAATTTAATCAGTTTTATTCCACATTCATTGAAGAAATATAGACACAATAATATGCTGTTGAAATAACCTAGCAGGAGGATAGAACATTACTTGAATATTTCGAAGAGAATAAATAAAACTTGATTTACAAACGATTTGATCAACTTGATCTATCCAAAAGAAGTCCAAATGAAAGAACTTATTTTTCTACATTATTTGCTAATTTCAAGAAGTTCATTTAGTATTAAAATTAATAGATAATATCCACGAGTATATTTTAGAGGTGATCCACTATTTGATTAAAAATTAATTCCATGTCAAACCGATTAATTGAAGTTTGATTCAAATTTTGAATCTGGAAATTTATTTTGTGCCTTCAAAAAAGCTGAAGATGTCTATGATCTCATACTATAAAACGATATTAATACTCGAGGCAATACATAATGGTTTTTTTTTAGTGTAACTGGAGCAAAAGCAGGTTAAACTATTTAGTTTAATTTACTCAATCATGTATGATAAATTAATAATACTAGCTCAAAAACAATAGTTTATTTAATGAAGGATTGCAACCAGCCATATATTCAATCAAAGAGAATGAAATCAATAAGAAAGAATGGAGTAGAGGTGGATTCAATATAACTTATTTCAAGAGTCCATTCATTAAAGAATATCCTCAAACAATGAAAGCTAAATATTACTAATTAAGATTCAGTTACACTTTCAAACATAATAATGATAAAGTTTATTTTGCTCATTCATATCCCTATACATACACTAACCTATTAGAATTTCTAAATTCCATTCTAGATAATCCTGAAAAGAATTAATACATGTCCAGAAAATCATTATGCACAACCTTAGGTGGAAATACATGTGAAGTATTAACAATAACTTCCAATTCAATGTAACGTAGAGCATATAGAAAAGGAGTAGTCTTTTTGGCAAGATAACACCCAGGAGAACCTTAAGGATCATATGTAATGTAAGGGATTATTGAATATCTAACTTCAAATACTCCCTAAGCAGAGTATTTGAGATAGAATTGCATCTTTAAAATATTTCCTATGATGAATACTGATGGAGTTGTAAATGGAAATTACAGATGTGGTTTGGAAGGTAGTGATTTTAATAGAAGATGGAAAAAACCAAATAAGTATCTGCATCCAAATGTTTATTATGCTAAGAAATATATTAAAGGATTTAGTAAGGAAAGGCAAATCATTTTAGTAGTTGATTTACATGGACATTCAAGAAAATAATCATCATTTGTTTATGGATGTGCTTACTCTTCTTAAGTTAAAACAATAGAGAGAGTTTTTGCATTACTTATGGCCAAAATGAATCCATTTATGGATTACTCGTCTTGTACATTTAAAGTTGAAAGTTCAAAAGATAAGACTGCAAGAATTCAGATTTGGAGAGAATTGAAAATTAATTGGGTATATACATATGAATGCAGTTTTTATGGCTAATAGAAGAAGCATTTCTAAATAAAAGATTATATTAATTGTGGTGTAAGTATCTGTAATTCTTTGTCTTAAATTGTTAAGGATACTTCTAAAGAATTTACAAATTAAGCCAATATACCAGATATTTAATAACAAATACTAGAGGAATTAGGGAAGATGCCATAAACTGATGATCAAGATCAAGGATCAGATACTAGTTAATCTGAGGCTGAATTGTCTGATGATGAAATTGTACAATTATTCTAACCTAAAACATATTCCTTAAAATAAAAGAACTTTTTAAAACAATTAGATACTAAAAAGAAATAGATCACTACCAAATAAACTTTAGTTACTCAAAAAAATAGCATTTTATAAGAATCACCATCAAAAAACTAACAATAACAACAAGATAAACTTCCATCTAGTAATTTAAAACCTAAAAATTTTACCTACAGAATACCACCAAATGTGAAATTAAGATAAATTGAACCAATTAGAGAATAGTTATAACCAATTATGGTTGATAAGAGCTCTTAAACTGATGATTGGATGTATAGATAATGGTTGATTTAAATTGGAAAATAGAAAAAAAAAGAAGAATATCTAAGTTAAACTCCTACAAGAAACATTTAAAAGTCTTCATCATAATCAGCTACAAGGTTCATTGTAAAAAATACTTCAAAACCTGATAGAGGACGTATTGATTCTATTTCCTTAGTTAATTCAGGAATATAAAAAAGTATTAAAAATTTACATAATATTTAGCTTCATTTAGTTAATAAAGATAGATTATGAGATATTCAGGAAGTAACTTTATGTATTGATTTATGTTCATTTTGTTAGTAAATTTAATTCATTCTAATGAACTCTAAGTCTTTTGAATTTAAATTATCTAAATATGTATATGAGATGAGATTTTTTTTATAGAAATTATCTATAGTAATAATTGATTTAAATCAATCTAATTGCAGATTCATTACATTCACTGGAGCTCTAATATGTTTTCTTGGAAATTGAGGTCTATCTTCAACATATTACTACAAATATTATAATACTCTTATACTTATTATTAATGTTCTTCTCCTAATTAAATAGGTCCTTGTCCTTTTCTTATACCAAAAAGTGTTTCACCTCCTATTTAATGTTATAGTTCTTAAATTCGCTTTGAAATATAATATTTCTTTGTTTATTTTTCAGGATGATTTCCAGAAAACAAAGGTTTAGCTTTGTTCTAAGTAATCTCTGTTTATTAATAATCTATCACTGTAAAAATTGATTTATTTAAAGTTGATTGCCTTAAATTTAAGATTTTCTTTGGAATAGGCATATCTAAAATCTCCCATTCCTCATCGTATTCTTAATTAGTAAATTTTGATTTAGCATCATTTCCCATTTTTCTTGTTTTTCTATAATTTTATAATTATAATAATTATTTATAAAATAAGGAAAAAATATTAAATTATCATTACCCCTTACTTTATTAAATAACTATTTGCGAATACCTAATAGGTCCAATAAAATAATTAAAAAAATTTAATTTTCCAAATTGATTTCTTGAATATATATTGTTTTTTTGTATTAAAAAAGTCAGAAAGTTAAGATTTCCTTGTCTTTATTCAAATTTATGTAATTCTTAGTTGAGTTATATAAAATTTAATTAGAAAATATTTAATGATTATAGATTATATTGTCATATAAAAAAAGACTTATCAATAAAATTCTCACAATCTTTTGGTTTGATTTCTTACTGAATTTATAAATTTTGGCTAAGAAGAACATGGAAGTATGATTGAAGGTGTCATTGGAGAATCTAAACCATCATTCTTATCCCAAATCTCATAAGAAATTGATTTAGAAGATCCATCAAGATTTTTTTGACTGAGTTAAATAGATCTTAGTGATTTTCTCTCAATTGCTGATTGCATAAATTTATTGTTTAGGATATTGAAAGAACTCATAAACTTTAAAACAATTATTAAAAAATTGATATTTATTTTGATATAAAATCTGCAAAGCATTTAATAAAGCATTTATATTATATATAATTCATTTTCTATATTAAATAAATAACATTTCAGATTATTATTTTTTATTCATATTAAATAAAAAATTATATATTCTTAATAATTTCTCTTGATTTTTTTATCTAAAAATTGAAGTTCATTTTTAATAATATTTTAAATAAATAATTTGATTACACCTTATAATATTTAATATGAAATAGATGATTCATAATTATATTTCTAAATTAAAATTCAACCTGTAAATATACTCCTATTAATACTTTATGGTCATTTAGTTTGAAATATTATGTTATAAAAATTTCTAAAAATTTTTTTTAAGATATTTATTTAAATCCATAAGGATTGACAATTGCAATAATTTGAGACATAATGCCAAATTTATTAGTTTCCTTTTGAAATTAAAATTTTTAGGAAAAAAGAAAGAAATTTTGCCATAAAGATATAATTCGAAATTAATAACCTACAATATTAATCTATAGAATTAAAAAAAAAGCAAGTTATACCAAATGATATTATCATATAATCCTATTTATTTAGACTTTATTGTTTTCTGGATTAAAATTTAAATTTTAAATCTACACCTTTCATTTTAATAGAATTAGAAACAATTAACATTATGCATTATTATATCCTAAAATATAAATATTAATTGTGGGATGTCGTATATCATCATACTATCAGACTATAGATAAACCAAAGAGCTTAACTATTTAATAAAGGATAAGTAAGGAAATTATTTTAGTAATTAAAACTGCTTTGCTAAGATTTTAGATAATTTTTTAGACAAATTAAAAGATGAGGACAGGAGATTGCAATCATAACATTAGATCAAATTTTTCCAGAATTGAAATTATAAAATAATATGACTTAGCGATAGGTCTACTAAAGTATAAACGATAGTCCAACAAAATCTGACAAACCCTAAACTAGAAATTTCAATACTCCTGATTCAAGAAGTAACAAGATGGTTTTGGATATCACTTACTACTAAGAATTTGATAATGTCACAAAAACTTAAGATTGGATGAGATTATAGTAAATGGTTTAGTTAAACTAATTCGATTTGGATGGCAAATATCCAAATAATTTCAGAAAACTAGATGACTTTGATAATGAATAAATCTAAAGAGCCCCTAAAGCAATGCATTATATAATTATGTTGGATGATTCTAATTCAATGGAAGGTGATAAATTTGATTCTGCAAAATCAGGTATAATAGCGTTTCTTTCAGAAATTCATAAATTGAAAAATAAAGATTCTAGAGTCACAATTATTATGTTTAATAGTGATGCAAGAGTTGTTGTTGATTCTGAAGTTATTAATCCAAAAGAGCAAGAAGGAAAAATAGTATTTGAAGGTGGTGGGACAAATTTTGATGAACCATTCATTTACGCTTATCAAAAAATTATTGAAAGAACTGATTTTGACAAATTTTATTCGTAATTAGATTTATTTATAACTCTAGGTATTTGATGTTCTTTTATACAGATGGAGCTGCAGATTATCCTTCAAAAGCATTAAGTTAATTTGAATAATTAAGGCCAGAGTAAAAACAAAAAATAGAACTTATAGTTTGCTCTGAGGAGGATGTACCTTATGAAGCACTTCAACAAGTAGTTGCCTTCTTTAAAGAAAAGCAGTTTGCTTCTGCTGAATTATAACACTCTATCAAACCTGAACAAATAGGATCTACATGGATAAAAACTATTAGTTAAAAAACCCATCAAATGTTAAAATTTGGATGATTTAAATAAAATCAAATATTAAATTAACTTCTTTTTATCAATGATTCTTTAAAGTTTTTAAAATTACTTTACAAATAGCATGTAAATTTAGAATATCTCTTTTATGAGAATAGTTTTTAAAATTCAGATTCCATAAAAATTTTTCTAATAATTTGATAAATTTTATTTAAATACTCTATTTTTAAAATCCAAAATTATATTTCTATGTTTTGTCAACACATTATAAATTTATTGTTTTTATTAATAAAATAAAATATAAACTACTAATTAACAGTTATAATATATCATTTAGGCTATATGTTATCTAAAACCCATTTTTTACATAACTATATATTCAGTTCTTGAGATTTGTTAAATCACAGTTTATAGTTTGAAAATTTAATATTAAAAATAACAGAATTTATATTGAATCTTTTATAGCAAATCCAGCAGCAGATGAGATAAAGATAGAATTACTAGAGTTAGATATGAATTTCAAAAATTCTGATTGAATTCTTTAATTCTCTAATTTTATACGTGCCTTAATTTATCTATCTTTTAATCTTGCGATCTTTTTACCTTATTCTATTATATCCAATTCATTTAATCCTAGATAAGCCAAACCTAATAAGTAGTTTTTAAGAGATTACCTTTCCAATAATGATAATCAGCAGATTTTGAATGTAAATCATCCAAAATTTCTAATTGTTTCAAGGCTTCAGAATAGTTAAATTGTTTTATTAAAGAAATAACTAATGAATTATTATTGTTAATCCCTTTTTTGAACTTTGACTGTGGATTTTTTATTTTCAACTGAAGTATCACCTCTGCTGCTAGCTTTAAAGATTAAGACAATTTTATACTATTAGGAGATGAGTATTATGTGTTTGTTCCTTAATGAGATATTTTATTATCTTTGGAAATTCTTCAGATATATTATAATGATATAATAATAGCAAATAGTTATTCTTATTTCTTACAAATAAATCCATATTAAAAATTAGGAATTGAAATGATATTGAATACATTAATGTAATATTTTAATAAGAAAATGGTATCATCTTAATCATCTATTAATAACTTTAACTAAAAGAATTTGAATGCTTTTATATCCTCTTTTTTTGTAATTTCAAAATTGATGAAACTTATTGAATACACACACATTCACAAATGATTAAAAGTTTTCTTTGTCTTACAAAAATCTATTAAATTAGAAACCCAATATTTAGAATAAAAAAAATATTTTTAAAAGTATAATTTTGTAAAACAAGAGTTTAAATTATTAACTCAAAATTAAGATTTAAATAATCCTTATAAACATTAAAATAAATGTCTAACAAAAATCAGCATTAACAAAGTTAAAATAGACTTTTCTTTTTAATTGGTACTATTGAATCTGACAAGACAACATCAGCTTGATTTTAAATTTATTGTTTTTACTCTGACTCCTTTTTCTTAAGCCAAGGTTCAATAACACAATTAATTGCACATTCTATATTGATGTTCTCAAAAGCTGATGATTCAAAGAACTCAAGTCTTTAAGATTCAGCAAATTCTTTTCCTTCATCATATCCAACCACTCTTTTATAGTTTAAATCACTTTTGTTTCCTATTAAAACTTTGATAGTATCAGGAGGTGAATTCTACTCAACTTCATTCATCCAATATTCAATTCTCTTAAAGGATTCCCTATCAGTAATATCATAGATGAAGAAAATTGCATGAGCTCCTCTATAGTAATTTCTACTGATTGTTCTAAATCTCTCTTAACCTGCAGTATCCCAGAATTATACTTTAACCTTTTTTCCCTATTGTTCAACAAATTTAGTCTTAAAATCAATTCCTATAGTAGGTAGTAGATTTTATGAAAATTCTTATTCTGTATATCTCAGAAGGAGGGAACTCTTACCAGTTCCAGCATCCCCAACCAATATAATCCTTAATAAATAGTCAAATTCGAAATATGTTTAGGACATCTTGACTTTTTTAGTATTTGATAATTACAATTACTATGTTTCTAAAAAACAAGTTTTGAGTGTGTTTTTTACAGAAATGAACAGTATATATTTAATTTGAAATATTTATACAATATAAATTAAAAACATTATTAACAAAAGTATAAATTGTAAACTATATATTAAGTAATGAAAATTGATATATCTAAATTTGTTTATAATTATCAATTGATTTAATTTGAAGCAAAATAAGCACTTAAGTTTCTCTATCTTTAAAATTAACTATTTTATCTTTTGCTTTAATTACTATCAAGATATTTTCTAAATTATAATAATGATTTACTGTTATTTAAGTCTATTATGATCAACAAATATTCCTGGAACAATTCCAACATTTACTGCTTCATTGTTATAATAGTTTTAATTTATTTTCATTTCAATAGCACTCATTGATTAATCCCTTTTTTTCTTAGTTTATTGTTCTTCAATTTACATTATCAAATCTTATCTATAATTTTTTTACTTTTCTATTTTCCTTTACAGATCATCTTAATCTTTTCTCTTATATTATTCATTCACAACTCCATAATACTCCAATTCTTATGATTTCTATTGTTATTCTCTCTCTTTCCATTATCGTTTGCACTCAATTTAGTCCATAATAGAATTATAGGTTTCTATATTCTTTTTTTATCTTATGGCTCTTTCTATAATTTATCTTTGTTCATCTTATTGTCTCTTTTATTCAGCAGCTTCTTTTATTATTTTATTCTCTATTTCACTTTTTTCTCTTTCTTTTTGTATGTAGATTTAATTATATTTTTCTAATAATCCTTCATTTTGATGATAATTATGTTTTAATTTATTTAAGAACTAATATAAAGGTATATTAATACATTTCTTCTTTATTCCTCATCCTATTATAGTTTATTAAGTTCTTCTTACATACTTTACTTTTCAAATAACTTTATTTTAATTTAGTCATATTTTTTCTTATCTTCCATATCTTTATAAGACTAGTTTAATTCATAAATAACTTTATTTTTTTTATTTTATTTATCCATAAGTTCTTCCTTAAAAATTTATTAATTTTTATTCATTTGTTCGCAAATCTATTATTTTTCATTAAAATTTTATTGTTTTTAATTAATCTTCTTAATTTCTTATTATTCTAAACTATATTTAGCAAATTCTGCCTCTTTTTATTTTAATTATTGGAATTTCTGATATTATTCAATATCTTGTCTTTATAAACTTTATTACACTTAATCTGTAAATTGAATATTATCAAAACTTTCTGAGTTCTTTTTTTTTCTTTATTACATAGCTGTTTGTAGTTCTTATCTATATATATTATTACTATATAAAGTTACCTATATTGTAATTTACGTTAGTAGTCTTCATATTTTAGTAATTGTTATTGTTAATCTGACTGAGAATTTTGTTATTAAATTAATCTACTCCATTCTCCAGTGGGATCTAACAAATGTTAATATATATTATTACTATTATTGCAATATTTATTCATTAAATAAAATTATATTGTCAAATTTTTGACTAATATAATTAGAATATATTGAGAATATAACAAAATTGTGAATTTATTCACTTATAAGATATAAAAAAAATGAATTATAATTTGTCATTCAGAAGTCTTGAAATATTCACTAAAACTAGAATGTTTTCTTATTGACATGGTAAGTTCATATGTTTAGATTTTAGATTCTAAAATTCTATATTCTTCACAAACTTTTTAATGAGAATCAAAGAGCAAATTATATTGTTCTCCAAATTCAAGTATTTTCATCTATTATTCTTATACTAATTATTTGAGTTGTTCATTTTCATATGTTAATTTCTAATTCATAAGGGTTTCACTCTTTAATTCACAATTTTCATTTAATAGTATTAACATTCTTTTCTCTAATTATAAAATTTCAGGATAATTATTATTTAAACTCCTACATTAACTTTGCTCTAATTTATTGATTTCTATTTAGCTAATATAATATATCTACTTTATTCTAATTCATTAATGTAATCATATATAGTTGTACTATCCTTTCTCTTTGAAATAGTGTTAGATTGGTAATTTTTGAATTGATTTTCATTTTTTTAAAAGGGACTACATTTAACTCCTGAGTTGGTTTAAACTTTGACTAATCTTTCTGGAGTAGTGAAATTACATTATGAAGTTCTAACAGTATGAAAAGACTAACAAGGTGATCGATAAACTTTCATAACTATTTATTAAATTATTCAAATTCCAATTAAGCAACCGATTATTATAAAATAAACTTACATATATTATTGATATTTGCCTAAAGAATTTGATTTGAAATGTGAAGTAATAAATTTAATTCTCATTTTCCCTTCAGAATATGTAGCTATTTTATAAGTATATATGAAAAAGAGAAATTATAGCGAATACAATTACATAACATCTTTTGGAGGAAATGAAGTTGTTAACGCTTAATAGAGACAAGTTTGAGAATCAATAGATATATAATGAATTACACATTCTTTATTTAGTTTTTATCCTATAGATTTCACATTTATACATATTGTTATCTAAGATTTCAAGGATGACTAATGTAGATACTAATAATTTGAATGATAAAGTAAATAAACAAAAAGAAAAAAAATATTGGGTACAAGTAAAGATATTTTAACAAAATATCATAAGGAATATTAAATCATCATTTCATTTAGTTAAGATGAGATTTGGTATTTATTACTTTAGCAACAATTGCCCAAGCATTTTGAAGGAACTCTTCAGTTTTAGCTATTTCTTCTCCTAACTTTTTTAATTCTTCTCTCTTCTTTTGTTATTCATGATTCTTCTTTCGAAACATTTACTTCCAAGAGCAAGTTTTCTTTGTTATTGATTTGGAAACAGAAGCAGAGACCAAGCTCTTCTCTTCACTCATTAATTTTAATTTTTTAAGTAATTTAGACTCTATGTTAGATAACTTTAAAACGGGTATAGCAAAAACGATCTTTAGATTTTTCAATGATTGGATAAACTAATTAATATATTTAATATAAAGAATAAGATTAATTTTAGAATTATAGCTGAATCCATTAACTTCTTCAATAGTAGAGATTTTATTTATTTGACAGTCGAGTACTACTACTAATAAAATTTGTATAATTAATTTTTATTATGTATGAATATTTCTATGTAATAGTAGTATATAGTATATAAATATATATATTTTATATAATTAAATTATTACTTCAGGTAATATGAAAAAGTTCAGAGAATTAAAAAAGACTGGGGATGGAACATTTGGAGTAGTGATTAAAGCTGAAGACATGCAAAATCATGATTTAGTTGCCATCAAAAAGATGAAACAAAAGTATCATAATTTTGAAGAATGCACTAACATGAGAGAAGTTAAAGCATTGATGAAACTTTAAAATCATCCAAATATTGTCAAACTTAAAGAATGTATTAATTGATTCACATTAGTGTTTCTGGACAATGATACTCTCTGTCTCGTCTTTGAATTTGTAGACAAAAGCATATATCAAATGTATATACAACAAAAAGAGATGGTAAACAAATATTACATGAAGTTTAGGGTAAAACCATTCCAGAAGATCAAATCAAATCACTCATCTATCAAGTTGCCAATGGACTCAGTTATATGCATAAGCATGGCTATTTTCATCGAGATTTAAAGCCTGAAAATCTCTTAGTCTCTAACAATGGTGTTGTTAAAGTTATAGATCTTGGATGTGCAAGAGAAATCAGATCAAGACCACCATATACTGATTATATTGCTACCAGATGGTATAGAGTAATTACTATGATTTAATTTATCTCAAGGCTCCTGAGATTCTATTAAAATAGGCTAATTACAATAGTCCAGTTGATATATTTGCTCTAGGTTGTATCATGGCTGAATTATTTTTAAATAGACCTCTATTTCAAGGTAATTCTGAATTAGAATAGTTCAATAAGATCCTTTCCACTCTTGGGTAAATAAATATCTTATTTTCTTTTTTTAGTACTTTCACTTAATCTGATTGGCCAGAAGGATGTAGACTAGTCTCTTAAATGGGATTAGCATTAGCATAATTTTAACCTCTTTAATTACAATAGATAATACCTAATGCTAGTACTGAGGCCTTAAATTTATTGACTCAAATGATAAGATGGGATCCTAATAAGAGAATCACTGCCACACAAATGTTAACACATCCATTTTTCTATAATATTGAAAAGATTGCACCTCCTATTATTTTTGAAGAACAAGTCAAAAATAAAGATGAATTGAAATTTCCAGAAATGGAAAAAAAACCAAAATCTTACAGTTAAAAAGAAGAATCTTAGAATTAATTCAAATAAAAACAATTTGTATAATAATAACCCATAGAAGATGATAGTAATGATCTAGATGATATTTTGGATTTTATCACAACTGAAAATAAACCTTAACCTTCCAAATAATCTAGTTAATCTTCTAAAAGTTTAGAATATGGTGAATATGTTCCATCAATACCATAAAATAGATAACCAAGAAATTTGTAATCAAGTCAATTATAAGAATAATAAAAGAAAGACAATAATTCAATATATGATTTTAGCCATTTGCAGAGTTTCAAACCTTCTAAAATGCCTAATACAAATTCTAAATATTGATCAATCATTCTAGATTTTTTTGTTTAAGTTATATAATGTTTCAATCAATAAAATTTACTTTGAAAAATTTTAAATTCATATTTTTATTTTTATGTTTTCTCTTTTCCAATGAATTTAAATTATATATCTTTCTTTAGAATCATTTTACATTTCTATATAATTATGATAAAATCATTTCATTAGATAAATTAATTAACATTAAATTATGTAATAATTTTGAATACAAATTTTGTATTCTAATTAATCTATTAGTTTTGTGTTATTTGGAAAAAAATTATCAATTTCGTATTAGCTTATTCAAATCTACAACCTAATACCGTTAACTATTATTAAATTGGAATAATTTAAGATTTATGAAGTAACTCATTATTTATATCGATTAATTTATTATAAACTTATGATTGTAAATAATATTATTTGGTTTTCTAGGAATTCAGTGATGAATTTGTTGAATTCCAAATACCATTTAATCAAAAAAAGAAAGAAAATTAGTATAAAATATAATTTTATATTAAATATCTAATTGCTGAGTTTATTGAAAGGATTGTATGAAATATAAGATTTAGTAAGTAAATTTATAATCATCAATAACTTAAAAAAAATTATTTTAAGTATTTAGAAACATTGTGTTTTAAAATTGATACTTAAAAATCGTTATCTTACAATCTTTATTTCAGACTCATTTAGAAAATAGTTTCATTTGTTAAATAGTTCAATTTATCAATAATTTATGGATTTTGTTATGATTTTTAATTAACATTTTCAATAAATTGTTTAATTTTACTATAATTCTATCCTAATTCATATAAAGTATTTGATTTAGGCATTTCAATTTTTTACTCTTATTAAATATAAGAATTTTAATTGCTCTTTACTTCTTCAACTTTTACTAAATCTTCCAATTTATTTAATGATAAATTTTTTTTTTGTTCCTTTTACTTTTTTGTTTCCTATTTACTCATACTTACTCCATCCATTTTTAATTACTACTAAATTAATTATAAACTCATATTGACTCCTCTAGCAATGTTTTCAGGAGCTTTCTCATCAGAATTATTCTCTTTAGAGATTGTCTATTAAACATTATAACAGCCAGTTTATAGTTCTTCCAGTTGGGTTAAGATTTCTTATTACAATCTTCTTTTTAGTTATTTTTCTTCTTTTCTACTCAGATCTTTTTCTTCGGTATACATCTAAAATAATTTAATAAGTTTATATTATATACTTTAGAATGTTTAATATTAATGTATTCTTAGTTCGTTCGTCCCAAAGGGTCTATTACTATTACTTTAAGGTGTGAGTCTATCTCTACTCTCTCTCTTCTACTGGTCTTCTTCTCTTTTCTACCTTCCTGTTCATACGTTTGTAAAATGGCCTTACAAGTACAGGCCTTCGTTTTAAACATTTCAGCTACCTATTCCAATTGAAAAATCTACTTACATTACATAAAGACATCTTCTCTACAGTCAAAGCGTGAAGAATTTGAGATCTGGTTTCTTGAGAAATCTTTTGATAAGGTCTTTTTGGTTTACTCGCTTCAAAAGTCGATTAAAGAGACTAATTTCGGAATTGTTCAACTTATTGTTCCATGGGGAATGGGAAATATATTATACTAATTATTTATTGAGAATCTTTTAACCTAAACCATATAAATTATTTTTCTAATTTAGATTTGATGATTGTTAATAAATTATAATGTTTTATGGGTTTATTTAGGAATTTAAAACAATATATTTTTTCCTTTGAATTTATTATAATATTCAATCAGCTGCCAATATTTATATAAGCACAAACACAACAGAGAAAAAATATTTAAAATTTTTTTTTTCTTCCATATTCAAATTATTAAATTCTTTATTGATTTATTCAACCATCTAATAAAATAATTACTATAATTATAATTTTATTCTTTATTTTCATTTTAATATATATTATTAGTACTTAAAAGAAGTAATTAAAGAATTAAGAGAACTACATTTCTTTTTATTAAAATGTTTTTTTTTTTTTTAAAATGCAAAATATATATTATATATAATTACAATTTAATATTTAAAAAAAAGAGTTTAAAATTAAAATTTATACTCAGTTTATTCTTCCCTTAATGTAGTTTGAAGCACCTTCTAATTTTGTAGCCAGAATTTATTCAACCTATCTAATAATACTGATTTCAGTTGTTCTTTATTCGGTATCTCTGGCATATAAAGATCTCCAATTGTCACATTAAGCTTCCTTCATCTTCTTTCCAGTTGAAGCAGATTCTAATTCTCTTCCTGCATCCTACTTTCTCTTTTTAGCACTAGCCAACATATTCTCAACTTAAATAATCTTAGTTTCAGCCTCAGCTTTAGCAGATTATATGGCTTCTCTCTATTCTTCAATTGAATATATTTAAGCTTCAAAATTAAGTTATTATTGAATCTCTTCTTCTCTATCATCAATTAAAGCTTATTCTAATGATGCTCTCAATTCACCAATTTTAGCTTAAACGCTTTATAATTTTTCAGCTGAAAATGTTGAAGCCAATTAAACAAGAGCAAGGATAGGATTCTCACTACCTACTCTTTCTAATTCGGCAAGTACAACTTCAGCATCAGCTTCAGGTTGAATAGCACTTAATTTGGCAGCAATAACATCAAGAGCTTCAACTACTTTTGGTGTTTAAATTTCTCTTTCTTAATAAGCAGCATGATCTTCAGCTCTTTATTCTCTCAACTATTCTTCTTATTAATTGAGGATATTTAATTAAATCACTTAATTTTCAATTTCTTATTATAATAGTTCTATCTCAGAAGTATATTTATTAATATCCATAGTTGCTTCAGTGATTTCATTAGAAGCAAATTCAATTCTTCTATTATATCCATAGATTTCTGCTTCACAATCAGCCTCCTAAGCAACATGAACTAATTCAGCATCTTACTATTAAAGAACCAAATTCTCTCTTAAATCTTAAAGCATTTTAGCAATATCAGATAATGGAGATTAATTTCTCATTTGGATTGCAATTGTATCAAGGATCTTTTTTCCTAAAGGATGATCCTCAAGATTCTCAAGCTAGGCAAATACTGCAGCATGTGGATTTGAAGCATGTTTAATCACAACTGCTTATGTAAATGCTATCAAAGCTAAACAAATTAAGAACTTCATATTATTTAGTGATAAACGAGGAATATCGTTTTTGTCTTCAAAGCAATCTGTTAGTTTACTGTTTAAGTTTTATTATTTTATTATATAGAACGGCTTTTAAAATAACAATAATTCTATAAATTAGTAAAACAATATGAATTTATTATATCCTTTATTTTCCAGGAATTATTAATAAAATAAATAAATAAAATAATCAAAAAAAACAAATAGTTAAAATAATTTTACAATTAATATTTGATCAAAAGCAACATTCACAATCGAAAGGACATAAATTAGTATTACCCCCTTTTCCAATTTTTAAATCTTCTGTACTATATACTTTATAGCCTTCCTCTGTGAATTTTGTTTTACTTTGTTCTTACTTGAAATTTTGGGGTCTCTTAGCTTATGGATTTTAGATTGTTTTAGATTTTTTTTATTTTTACTCTTATTTCTATTATTCATTTTAAGTTTAATCAGCCTTATTCACCTTCTGATTATCTTGTTTTTTTATTGGTTTAAAAATATCATTAATGTCTTTATTGGAAATTGGCTTTTGCTCTTTTTTTTTACCCATAAAATAATATTAATTAATAAATAATAATAACAGTGTGGGGGGGAATATTGTATGTTTTTATTATACAATTAATATGATTAAGCTCATCATTCTGTTTAGGCAGCTCCCTTTTGAACTGAGAAATATTTAACTTTGATATCTTATTCCTCTTAGACTGCAGCTTTAGTAGCATCACTTAAGGCATGAGCAACTTTGTTATAAGCAGCTTTGGAAGCCTTCTTAAGTGCCTTATTCTATAGGAGATATAAATATTAATAAATACCTTCTTGATCTTCTTTGTTCCCTTGGTGTTAGCCTTAATAGCAGCAACAGCAGCAGCTCTTTATTTTTTAGCATATGGGTTCAATCTATCCATAGCCTTGGTGTTTTTCAATGGATTCTTCTTTTAGGAATCATGAAGAACGTGGGTTGTCTTGGCTGGTTAGACCTTTTCTTAGACTTAATTGGAATTGATAATTCTAGCCAAATCTGGATTGGTAAGGAGTGGTCTCAACAATTAATATCCGTCCTTGAGAACTGAAGCATATCTGTATGTTCCAAACAATTTATCAAGGTGAGCAAATGCACTTTAAGTCCAAATGACGAATCTTCCCAATTAACCTCCTGGGGCAAGTTAGAGGAGATTTAATCTTGTGACATTGACGACTTCAACTCCTGGGACATCTAATAAATTTATTAATGAATATAAGTACTTCTGAAGGCTTTCAATAATTTAGCATTCTCGTTGAAATAGACAACCAATGGTCCCTTTCTAACTCTATATTTCTTTCCTCTTTATTTGCTGATTCCAGCTCTGACAACTTTTGTGGAAACAACTTTTTAAACATCTTCAAAAGCACCAAATCTCTTTAAGAAATTGAGAGCATCTGTAGTCTTTTCATATGATTCAATCTTGTCTTCAACAACAAGTGGAATTTATGGGACTTAACTGATTCTATGTCCTCTAGCTAAAACTAATGGAACAATTCCTGTAGCAGCAACAGCTGTAGCAGCAGCATGTCTCTTTTATTTGATATTGACTCTTCTATGCCATCTTCTCCATACTTTGATTGGTAAACTCATTCTTCCCTTTCTACATTAGTTACCAAAGGCAGCTTGGCCAGATCTGTGTGTTCCTGATCCAGATACTCTTGGAATACGAGCTACGGCTCTACCAGTACCCCAGGATTCAGCACTGTGTTACATACCAGCTTATGGGTTGACAGCATGAGCTAAAATAGAGGATTATCATAAATCAAATACCTTGTCTTCTGTTCTTAGCAATATTAGTATGAACAAATGAGACAATATCTGGTCTAATTGGTGTTTAGAACACAGCTGGAAGTGGGATGTGTTTAGCTGTAACCTTAGATGAGTCATCGGCTGAAAAAACTGATACCAAAGGAACGGATGTCATTTCTTAAGATATTTTTTTAAATAAAAAATTTGGGTTTTTAAATTCTTGCCATTAATTAATATATAATAAAAGACTAATGTATATACATTTCAAATAATCATATACTTTAACACCATTTATATTACAATAACACACAAACAATTAAGAATTATGATTAGAATTCATTTGACTTCCCATTCTTCATTTTAATGAAATTGTCTAAATCAAACATTCTATACTTATTTAATAATATTTATCTGTATTCTATTTTTATAAAAGAATAACAATATAAGATCACTTGATTTATATTTCATTATAAATAGAATCAACTTTTTCAGATAAATCTAAATTCTTTTTATTTGTAAAAATAAATCAACTATTTACCAGGATTAATCTGACACAATATTATTTTTTGTTTATTTTTTCATTTATTAAAAATGAACATAATTAATCATTATATTTGTTGCATGGCTGCCCTGTAAGTAGTTTAAAAAACTCTTTCTCCATCTTCTTCAAAATGATGCGTTCTTAAATCCTTTTATAATTGTGGATCCAACTTATTAGGAGGACCTTATTTGGTTCCATATTATGAATTATGAGTATTATAGGTGCCTAACTAACTTCCATAAACAAAATGCTATCTTCTTAAGTCTTTAAGTTATTCTTCACTTAAAGTATTAGGATGGGGAGTAATTTGACTAATTTTTTATGGATATTCAATTGGATCAGTTCCCAATTCAAAATGATGTTATCTTAAATCTCTTATTTTATTTTTATCCAATTTGAATTAATCTACCTATTCTGGCATTTAATAACTAAAATATTAATAGATATTACTTTCTATTGTTTTCAGTATTGTAATCTACTTATTCATCTCCAAATTTGACTGCAGAAATTCTAGGATCTTTAGCAAATTCAGGTTTTTAAGTATTTGGATTGGCATAATTAATAGCATAACTAGTTTGATAATATCGATCATTCAAGAATCCATGAGTACCTATAGTTAATGAACTGGTTGGTAAATTAGGTTATGATACAGCAATGGCTGTTTTTTAGAACATTGATTATTTTGTTGTTTAAGGCATATCTGATTTTTAATAAGCAAAATCAAAATGAGCTGTTCTTAAATCTAATAAAACATCTTTATTAACTCTTATGACTTCTTTATTTTGTTATCCTTAGAAAGCATCTTTATTTTATGAACTTTTGACTGTTGGATCTTCACCTAAGACTAAATGAGATTCTTTAAGAAATTTCTCAAGGTTTCCTTTGCCATTAGTTTTTTGATTCTATTAACCATCATGATATCTAGTATAATGAGTAGTATAATCCATTGGATTCTAGGATTGATAGATAAAATGATACATTTCCTATATTGATATTAGTCTTACGAATATCAGGAGCATGATATTCTTCTTTTTCAACTTTATATTCTTTATTTGTATCTTGATATGTTGTTGTAAAATAAGTTTTCAGATCTCCAAAATCATGATGATGTTTACGAATATTTACTTATTATTTTTTGTGAATATCTAAAGGTTAATTCTTATATTATGAATATTCAGTTTCACTTGGCACACTGTGAAATCCCAATTAAAAATGATGATTACGTAAATCTTTTTAAGTTTCTTCAGACAGTTGTGCTTTTTATGATTCTTTTGGATTAAATGATAATTTTGCAATAGATTAATAATTGACATTATCTTCTCCTAATTCAAAATGGGCTTTTCGAGGATTTGATATATATGCTTCAAAATGTTTAGCTTCTTCAGTTGTTGGTAATTCCTTATCCGGTTTTTTGGAAGTATAATCATCTATGTAATTTGTACTGCCAGATGCTAACATCAAATGTAATTGATTATACATTTATCAAAGCCTACATAAAAATGAGCCATACGAAAATCATTCATTTGTTTCTTTATGTCACTTTTCATTAATATTAAAAGTTAGAAAATAATAATGATATTAAATTTATATTTATTGTTTAATCCTTCTCATTAAGTTTATCCAACAAGTACTTCCACAGCTTAAGGTACATCATCTACAGAAGCTTATTATTCTTAACTTTATATTTCATTTTATTGAACTTAAGGAGTTTCAGATTATAAATCTTATTATTATTCTTATTATTAAACTTATTAATCTTATTAAACTTATTATTCTTATTATTAAACATCAACCTCTGCTTGTTATTATTATTCTTAAACTTATTCTTATACTTATTCTGTTTATTAAACTTACTCTTATACTTATACTTAATCAACGTTAACTTATTAATCTTCTTCAATTTAAGGTGCATCAAATTATTCTTATGTTTCTTATATCAATTAAGGTTATGGTCCAGTGGAATCATCATCTTATGAATAAAAATAAAGAATAATACTTAATTCAATATCAGATCCAGTCAATGATTATGATGGTTTTGCAATGAATACATCTTTTTATGTATCAGCCATAACAAGTGGTTCTGTTAAACATTTTTCACTTGTCAAGAAAGTTAGTTATTCATTTTTAGTAGAATCTAAAGTAGTGAATTATTATCTAAATAATAAAAAGATGATATTACCCAATTGGAACATAAATAGAGAAAACTGGGATTTGGAAATTCAATGCTTCCTCAGCCTTACATACTTTTCCTGATGTTCCTTTGAAATCGCATGAAGTGTAAAGTATAACACAATCTCCAGTGGCAGGTAAATCTTTTTCATATTATGCAGCCAAAAAGACTTAAGTTTAATCAACACTATTTAAAGCTGATTAATTTTCATCTTCATAATTAAATGCAGTTGTGTATTGTTTAGCAGGCTCTGAGTTTTTAGCCAATTCTTCTTCTGTAAACAATAAAGATTATTGGGCAAAGACTGTGAATTACATGTATGGTTTTTCTTCATCCTCCAATAATACAGTGGGTTCTTCTAAAAATTTGACTGCTTTGATAGCAACAATGAGCAATAAAATATGAACTGCACGCATATTTATATATATATATAATATTAAAAACGAATTACATAATTTGCAATAAATCAATTGGATGCACTTACTTTTATTATTATTGGTACAATAATGTACAAAAGTCCAGCTAAGACTATCAATCCAATAATAATCTTTAATTTCATATTTCTCCAATACATAATACTAGCCTAACTTTAATAATAAGAATCATACTAATTCAGCAGAACTCTTAGCGAAAGTCTTTGCACCGGTGACCAGATGATCAGCCTTTATTGAAAGTACATCTAACTACTCTCCATTATTAATCATTTGTTTAATATTGTCTTCCATCACTATTTTGGTTTGATCTACCTAATTATAGAATAAGATAATATGTAAACATTTTATTGTGCTTAATATATTTTATCCAAAGAAACTAAATCATTATACTTTAATCCAAAATCTTTGAGAGGTTTTTTGATGTGTAATTTAAGACTGGCATCATCTTTCAAAGAGTCATTACCCAACATGGAGAATTCCTTTTAAATTTCTTAAATCAAAGCATAAGCATGTCTTTCAGGATAGGTGGAAACTAAAATAATTAACAATACTCATACTTCCCAAAACTAAATAGATTAATCCTTTATCATCAATTTTACAAAACCAACTGCCATTTGCAGAATCGATTTTTTATCTTTCATCTATACTAAGTTTATTTCTCTTCAACTCAAAACAAACTTTGGAAGACTCAAGTTTTAATGGTTCCTCACTTCCAGCTTCAATTAAGTATGAAGCAATCAATTTTTCAGTTTCATGACGATAAATAACCAAGTACTTCAATGAATTTGGCATAAAAACAAAAATTTATTATTTAAAATAACAATTGATATTTATTTTATCATTTCTTCTACTACTCCAAACCCTACTTTATACGAGGTACCAACTCCTCTATAATTAAATTATTATAGATTCCATACCTCTCACTTATCTTGCCTTTTCTCTTATTTGTTACATGTTCTTACTCTTGGCATTTGCTCTAATCTTCTTAAACATTGGAGCATATTTAAACACATCTGGAATCACAACAAATCTAATCTAACTGCCTCTCAAATAAACTTATTCTAATGACATAGGTCTTCCATCTCTTGTAACCATCTAAACTTCATCTAATCTAACATTCATTGTATCCTAATAAATAATACTAATAATTACTTCTGCTTCAGCCATATATCCAGTGAACATCTCACCTGTTTTTAGTTCAACAGTAACTATATGATGAACTGCCTCATGCATGATCTTGAGAGGTACACCTAAAGACATTTTAAATTATATAATATTTAATATTAGTATAAATGTATATATATATATATAAAATAAATAAAAAGATTTTTAAAGAAAATGGATAACAAAAAATCATTATATGAGAGATTTGGAGGTGATCAACAAGTGTCTGAATTAATTGATTAATTCTATTACAAAGTCTTGTTTGATAAGTTGTTAAGGGATAAATTCTTGAAAGCAGATATGAGTCGAGTTAGGTATTAATAGAAAAGATTCTTTTCTCAGATGATGGGTGACAAGAATACTCAATATACTGGCAAGTAAGTATAACCTAAGAAATCATTAGAGATCTAGTAGAAGTACATAAAGGATTGAATATTACAAATTAGCAGTTTGATAAATTTAAAGTACATCTCAAAAACATTGCTCAGGATATGGAAGTAGGTGGAGCTGATTTAGAAGAATTACTAGATCATGTTGAAAAACACAGAGACCAAATAGTATTTAATAAAGCAGCATGATTCAAACATAACAAGTATAAGTATAAATAAGTCAATTTATAATTCTATTTTATTATATATTATATATATATTCATTAATAATACTAGTGTCTATGCTTTGATGGTTTTAATTCAATAGAATTGAATTTTAGCAGTTTATCTTTCAAACTATCCGCTGTAAACTCCTTATCCACCTTATCCTCAATAAATGTACTAGATGGGATCAAACATTACATACTAAATAATAATAACTCTCATTTATACCTATGAGTGATATCAACAGAATTCTCAATTATCGTTGAAAGAGACTTTCCTTTTATAATATTCTTTTGGAACTTGGCTTGTTGTTTAGTACCCATCTTAATAAACCAATGATGTTGGAGAGCCTATTAAGCAGACAATCTCTATTCTGGATCAGAGATAAGGAGAGCCTTCAACAAATTCATCCCTGAAGAAGACACCTTTCTACAAAATTACTTTCTTCTTTAACTTTAAAACAATACTAAATTTGATAGTCAACAACTACAGCTTCATTCTTTTATAGTATCTCTTCTTAGGTGGATCCACTAAAAGGAATTTTCCCATAATAAAGCACATAAAATAGACAACCTAAACTGAACATATCTGCTTTTGGGGTGTACAATTTAGTTCTAAAGATTTCTGGTGCAATAAATCCTGGTGTTCCACACTTTTTATACTAGGTTTATGGGATATAGGTTTCTGAATAACAGAAATTATTCAATAATACAGAGGGTAATTAGGTCTAGATTAGAATATTATCTAATTTAATGTCTCTATGAAACACTCCTCTGGAATGCATATGAGATATTGCTGTTAGAAGATTAAACATGATTTATGCTACTAATCTCTCATCCAAATTTTGAGAATTCTCCTTTATCCAGTTCCTTAAATCCAAACCCTAATAATGATTGTATACCATATAAATATTTGAATCATCTTCATAAAGTTCATTAAAGAATATAATCAATGGAGAACTACATTATATAAATGTTACTTCAATTTACGAAGATTACTTATTTCTTTGTTTAAACATTGCAATTAATAATTTGTTATATTTGTCTTATCAATTATCTTTACTAATTTGTAATTATTGCTGTGGATACAATTATAATAACATTATCCAAATAAAGGATCTTCCATTTTAGATTTATTGAGAACTTTAAATTTTTATTTAAATTTATCCAAAATACAATATCTTTTGAATAAAAGAAACCATTATCTAAATTCATCTTATGATTCTATAAGAAAAGTCTCCTATTAATCTTTTTATTGTAATATTATGCCATGTTTATAATGGGGTAGAACTTAATCATAAAATGTAAATTTCTTCAATTTGCACTTATCTAATGGGCAATATACAAGTTGATTTGTTGATAATCTTTTATATAATCTCTCAGGACATATTTCTAAATAGACAGGAATAAATTTGTCATATTATTTCATCAATACATTACCTGGATAAAGCACAATTGAATTGTACCTTGCTATTATAAGGGTAGTGGTGGAGGTTGATTATCTGATATCCACATGACTGCATCTTCATTTTAATCAAATATAGTTCTCCTAAATTATAACATATGTAATTATATAATATTTTTATATTTGTATATTGATGAATCAAAGTCAACCTTTCTTATTTTCCAAATTCTCGAACTTTACCCATGAAGATCCAGATTCAATACTTTCTAACTAAAATGCAGATATTAACACATATTTTACTTCATCTGCTATTTCTTCTTCTGTATGTCCACTACGTAATACTGATGTCCAAAAGTTTAACCACTCCTCTTCAGATATTGTACCACTATTATCAGTATCTACTGACTTAAATAATTCTTCTGTATTCAATTTTGCAAAATTACTCTTCCTTCATTACCATTGACATTTATATATATACCAATATTTTATTGTTTCTGATTTCTCAATCGACTTTGATCCATCTACATCAAATCGGGCAAATAACTTTAATACTCTGTCTTTCATTTATGGAGATAACTTAATCATTTAAATTTTATACCTCTTTCCCTTAAGTTGGACCCATTCCTTATATTTTTATAAATTTATTAATGAGTGACTAGGATTCTGGTTCAAACTTTCCATAGCCTCTTTAAGTCTAAAATCAAATAGAAATAGCAAATAGAACGGTTAGTGAAATCCTTATGGAACAAATTGTTAACGATGATGACTTCTTATATCAATCCATGATAGATGATGATCAATACTCAAGAGCTAAGGTCATTCCTACCATAGCTAATTAAACCATTATATACAGAAATACAATAGAAATGAAGAGATAACAACCCAATATATTTAAAAGATGTTTTGGAAGAAAGAAATCTTCCAATAAGGTAACAATGGCTGAGATCATTGATCTTAGATAAAAAGAGTTATTTAATGATTATGTATACTAGACAGAAAAGGATGGATTCCTAAAAGATGTCTAAAAGTACATTAATAAAGTCAAAGTTCTTGAACCAGACTCTTTATTTTATATAATTTGGTAGGTTCTAAATAGTATTTTAGTATTTCTATTTTTCTTTTAAATACCTTTCATTTTTGCTTATTAACCTCTTATACTAGAAAATAACTCAAATAATTATTAGACTTTTGAAACATATGCATTAAATCTTGCAATAGTAATATTTACCATTGATATTGCTCTCACTTTCAATATTGCATTTTATAAATAAGGATATTTAGTAAGTGGTAGAAAACAAATAGCTTTAAACTATTTAAAAACTTATCTCCTCTTAGATTTGATTCCCTTATGTTGTTTAATTGAATATAGGATTTTTCTTCATAAAGATAGGTAATTTGGATTTGAAATATTCTTTTTCATTCTTAAAATTTATGAAGTCTTTAAAACTAGTAATATGATATAAGAATTTTTGTAATTGGAACCTTCAAGATTAGCAAAATATAGATTATTAATTGTAATGTTAACTATTACATGGTTATGTCATTTATTTGCATGTGTATTCTTTTTTGTTGGAAGAAGAGAACTTAGTAAAGGAGAAGAAAGTGCTTCTTGGTTAAATAAAAGTGATTTAATCACAATGCATGGTGAATATAATAATTTAAAAATTCATATATTTGAATTACATTTATATGCATTTTATTGGGCAGTCACTACAATGATTTCAGTTGGATATGGAGATGTTACTCCAAAAAATGCTTGGGAAGTTGTTGTTACTGTAGTTACATAATTTATTTCTTGTATCGTTTTTGCTTATTCTGTTAATGCAATTTGGGAAATGATTAATTAATAGAATGAAAATAAACAGAAATTTCAGTATTTCTTAAAACATTATTTATTCTAGAAAATATGTTAATGCAATAGAAAGATTCATGAGAGAACACAATGTGGATAGAAAATTAAAAGCTAGAATCGAAGCCTACTTATATCATCTATGGGAATCAGAAAAAGCTAGAGATCATGAACTAGAATAAGCCATGATATTAAAATTAGCTCCTGCTCTTAAAGAAGAATTAATTTATTAAACTTTAGGTAAGATGCTCAATCTGAATTAATTCTTCAGTTACTTCTAGTAAGATTTATTGATTGAGTTGGCATAAGATATATAATAACAATATTATTCTTAAGAAGAAGTTATATTTTAAGAAAGAGAAGAAATAGATGATTTTCCAGTATTCTTTTTAACAAAGGGTTCTGTCGAAATATATTTAGATAGTGATAAAAAAATTAAATTACATATAATGAAATCAGGAATCTTTGGAATAGTAGCTTTTATTACTGGTTATAGGAGAACTGCTTCAGCTCGTTGTTTAACATACTCAGTTATATACAAATTATCTCGAACTCAATTTTTAAAAAGATTAGAAAAATACCCAATAGAAAAATAGAAATTCTTTGAGATTCGACATCAAATATTATTTAATAATTATTATGTTAAAACTTAATTAAAATGTTATATTTGTGAAAGTAAGAAACATTTAGCTATTAATTGTAAGAAGACTCTCTATATACCTGAGAAAATGCCTATTATTTTAGAGACATATCATTTATTAAATTCAAGAGAACCAACCTATTTAAGAAGAGTAGTTAAATAATAATTTAAAGCTTTGTCTCACATAAGAGAAGTTTAAGTCAATGCAGTTGCTATAAGGAAGTATTTCTAAAATATTACATTTACTCAAAATTCAAGTGATGAAGATATAGAATATAGTTCAGATGTAGATGATTATGAAGAAGAAATGGAGGATATTAAAAAGATAGTTGAGTAAGAGAAAGAAAAGGCATAATTAAGAAGAAGAGGATAATGGATAGCTGATGATGATTATGAAATGAAGATTGATGAAAGTAAGGATAATCAGAGTGTAGAATTATCTGATGGATTAAGAAAGTCTTTACATTTAATTAAGCATTCTGATGAGGAAAATAAAAAAAAATAACATCTTAATAAAAAATAGAAATTCTAAAGTTTTGTAAAATTAGAAAAACTTAGAAATATTAGAACTTCATCTATGTCAAGTCTAATACCAATTTAAGAATAAGTAAAGAAAACCTTTCCTGTTAAAAAAGATAAAGGTATGAGTGCTCTATTGCCAAATAATTATTTAGCATAAAGGAAAAAGAGTAAATTGTTATTATAAAATGAAATTTAAAATTTTGATAAATCTTAATAGATTCATTAATCAAATGATAAATTGGAAAAAGTATAATCCCCTGATAGAAATATTTATAATGAATCTAAAAAGTCTGAGCTCCTTAGAAAAATGAAATTTCTTTAAATAGCTTAACCAAAAAATAAAGAAATATAATCTATAATTGATGAACTTAAGTAATATATAATATTATTATGATAGAAATTATATTTAAAATAGTTAGAGTTTATAAGGCAGTATTGCTAAAGAAATTAACTCTGCATTAAAGGTTGAGATAGTTAATAATAATATTTAATAAATTGATTCTGATGTTGATAGCCAATTTAGTATTGATCATATGGCTAATTTTGATGCTTATTTTTAGGAAGAAAATCCAGAAAAAGTGATAAAAAAATATAAAAAACAAACTAAAGATAAACTCAAATAAAGAAGAACTACAATGATGAGACAATTTGTTTGAAAATCAAGTTACACATTTATTTTTAATTTATTATTATAAACTCTTTTTATAGTAAGTAACTATTCATTTAATTCGTAAATTTTATTTTAGAGTTTCTTTGATATTTTATTAATAAATTATAAATAAAATTTAACGTATATATATATGAGTTAATTAGAACCATTTGAACATCATTATAGTAATTAATACTTTGAAGTATTTGGATGTTCTCATAAGAATCGACATATCTATTCAGATAAAATGCTTTGTATAGATTGTGGCATTTTCTTAAATAATGTAAATTTCATCAATAGATCATAGCCCAATACAAAAGTCTATAAAACACTTAAAATGAAATACACTGCATTTTTCAATCCAATTAAAGTTTTATAAGGGATTATGGTAGATGGTTAACCAATTGGACCCTATAAATAACGATAATAATTCATAGAATTCATTTTGTAAGTGTCAGAAAGACTAAATCTTTCAATCAATACTTCATTTCTAGCTATTAATTATATTGATGAATATTTCAATAAGGTTGTCGTAAATGAAAATCAAACATATCTATTTGTTTCTACAGCTCTTATGTTGGCTGCTAAAGCATAAGAACTTGATGAAAGAGTTCCATTTATAAGCAAACTTAAAAGATATGCTTCCATCACTAATCATCCTGAAATCAGTCAGTTTAGCACTTAGGATTTCAAATCAGCAGAAAGATTAATAATACAAAAAATGGAATGGAAACTACAAAGAATTACATTATTAGATAGAATAGAGACTGTATTATCTTTTGGAGTGATTGATGATGATGATAGTTTAGGTTAATAATAATAAAAAGAAAATAAAGATTTAATTCATCAATAACATATTAAACTAAGAGACTTATAAGAAAATTAGATTTTATAATATGTTAAAGAAGTAGAAAGTAAGTATGTTGAAATAGCTTTATAAGTTATTAGAGGTATTTTATTATAATGTTAATTTTAGATGATTAATTGTATTTTCAAACTGATTAGACTATATTAGCTTTATCTTGTGTTGCTTATCTTAGAAAGAAAGCTGGTCTATTAAATATATGGTCTTAATAATTGTAAAGTTTGACAGGGTTTGGTGCATAGAAAATATCATCATCAGTTTCATAAATTATGACTTTAATTGCCAAAAGTAAAAGTTTCAAAACTGTTACAAAATTACAAATTAATCCTTCAGATCATTTTTATGAATAAATAAACACCCCTACTAATACTCTTACAACTGTCAATTCGAATCTTATTGCAAATAGAATATTTTAATTTGACTCTAAAAGACCATCCTTAGGAGGAGATGCTATGATTCAAAAAGTTAAAGTTCCGCTGTTTTAATCTTAATCAACAGCTCACTTAGGAGATCCTAATAAATAATACATATCAAATAATGTGAATTTTACTACAAGCACAAATTATTCATGTTTGAATGACAATGCTGTAGGTTAGAATACAATCATTTCTTCACGTAGTATCCATCATAATGGAGAACTTGATAAAAAATATGAGTAGGTGCACAAAGTTGGAGGAAACATGTTTAGATAATTGCAATGATTCTATTATTATGTACTAAAAATTATTTAAAATTTATTAATACACATATATTCATTTAATCATATCCAAGATTTTAGAAAATTAAATTATTAATTGCAACCTACATAAACAAAGTATATTTGTATCTTAAATATAATCATCTCTAGTTTATTTTTTCTTTTATGTATAAAAATAAGTCTAATATACTCTTCCTTACAAATTTGAAATGAGAATCATTTCTTTAAACTTCTTATTCTACTTAAATATATATTCTATTCTAAGTTTTTAGAAAATGTCTTAATTAATAAAAATATACAAAAGTTATCAATTATATATAATGTTAGATTTTTATAATATCCAAAAAAAATTATAATTTATAAATTTAATTTTTATATTAAAATTATATAAGAGGATTGCATTTATTTTGATTGAAGATATATATTTTAAAAAGAATAACAGAATCTAGGAAAGTTAATAAAATTAAATTAAATTATTATGTTAAAATATATTCATAAATATTTATAAATAAAATATTTACTTTCTAAAATTTTCTATTTTCTTAATTATTTTTAATTGTGATGTTACGATTAAGTTTAAGCTTGATGCGAAGAAACGTTTTTCGATTTCCTATGCCATTTATGTCATTCTCAACAGATAAAGAACCTCCAAAAGGTATTTTTCCATATTCAAACATTTAGGGTTTTAAAAATTTTAGAGGAAATCTAAAATTCAATAGGAGCAACGTAAAGAGGAAATTACTGAGCAAACAGTAGAATAAGAAGAAAAAAAAGATTAAAATGAACAAGTAATAAAGGAAGAGCAAGAGAACAAAGAATAAGAAGAATAAAAAAGTATTGAGTGAATTAATTAAATTTAGTCGAAAAACCTTAGAAAAAGAAGTATCAATTCACCTATGATCCAAAATCATTCAATTTGTAAGATGAGAATAAGAAGGAAGTGAAATAAGAAAAATAAGAGTAATAAGAATAATAACAAGAGAAATAAGATGTTAAGGAGGAAGAATAAAAAGAAGAGTAACAACAATAACAATAGTAATCTTAGAAGAAATCTCCATTATCAGATATAAATTTTTAGAAATTGTTTGAATATTTCAACAATCCTAAAAATCGAAATTATGTTTATATGTTCTTAGGAGTTAGTGGTTTAGCTGCATTATATTAGTATTCAAATAGGGAAGAGGAAATCACTTATACAGATTTCCTGAAAAACTATTTAGAGACTAGCCAAGTGAATTCAATAATTATATTTAAAAATGAAACAAGTAAAATAAATTAGGCATCAATCATTACATAAAGTGGAATATCAAAGAGATTAATAATAATGAATGCAGATAACTTTTTAGAAAATCTGGAAAGATTTTAGACTGAAAAAGGATTGAGTCCTGAATAATTCATTCCTGTGACTTTTGAGGCATAATTAGATAAGGGTAAATTAATGGACAGAGTATTGAATGTTTTATATTTTGGTGTCACTGTTACATTAGTAATAGTTTTATTTTAATCACTTAAAGGTAGTATGGGGAGTATCAATAAAGGAAATGGAGGTGCAGGTGGAGGAAATGATGTATTTGGATTTGGTAAATCTAATGTAAAATAATTTGGATTTGAATAAAATGTGAAAGTAAAGTTTAAAGATGTTGCTGGATTAGATGAAGCAAAATTGGAAATAAAGGAATTTGTTGATTTTTTAAAGAAACCTCGTAAATATAAAGAAATGGGAGCAAAATTACCTAGAGGAGCTTTATTGACAGGACCTCCAGGTACTGGTAAGACAATGGTGGCAAAGGCATGTGCTGGAGAGGCAGGAGTTCCATTTTTTTTTGTAAGTGGTTCAGATTTTGTTGAAATGTTTGTTGGAGTAGGAGCAAGTAGAGTTAGAGATTTATTTAAATAAGCAAAAGCAAAATCTCCAAGTATAATATTTATTGATGAAATTGATGCTGTTGGTAGAAAAAGAGATGCAAAAATTGGAGGTAATGATGAAAGAGATAATACATTAAATTAGTTATTAGTAGAGATGGATGGATTTGGAACCGATGCTAATGTTATTGTTTTAGCAGCTACAAATAGAAAAGAATTACTTGATCCAGCTCTTACAAGACCTGGTCGATTTGATAGATCTGTAGATATCACATTACCAGATATTGAAGGTAGAAAATAGATATTTATGGTTCATTTAACACCTTTAAAATTAGATCCATCAAAAACTATGGAAGAATATGCAAAAAGATTGGCTACTTTAACTCCAGGATTTAGTGGAGCTGAAATAGCTAATCTTTGTAATGAAGCTGCTATCATGGCAGCTAGAGCAAATAAAATTTATGTTGATTCTGATGACTTTGAAATGGCATCAGAAAGAGTAATGGCTGGTTTAGAAAAGAAAAGCACTATAAGTGAAGAAGAAAGAAAGATTGTTGCATATCATGAATCTGGACATGCTGTTGTAAGTTGGTTTTTAAAAGGAGGACATCCTTTACTTAAACTTACAATAATTCCTAGAAGTAAAGGCTCTTTGGGATATGCATAATATTTGCCAAATGAGTCCAGTTTGGAATCATAATAAGAATTACTGGATAGAATATGTTGTATTTTGGGAGGAAGAATATCAGAGGAGATCTTTTTTGAATAAATCACAACTGGGGCTTATGATGATTTAAAGAAAGCTTATGAAATAGCTCATAATATTGTAACAAAATTTGGTATGAGTGAAAGTATTGGTTACATTGGATTTTAGGAGGGTGAGTTTTAGAAGTCCTATAGTGATAATACTAATAAAAAGATAGATGATGAAATTAAGAAGATTATAGAGGATTCAACTTAAAGAACTCGAACTCTATTGAGAGAGAAGAAAGAATTTGTTGATAAGTAATTTTAATGATTAATCATAGTTTGGCAACAAGATTATTAGAGAAGGATACTTTGGATTTATAGAAAATCATAGAAGTTTTAGGAGAAAGACCATTTCCTCCTCGATCTAACTATAAGGCATACTTAGAAATCAGAAAGGAAGACTCTAAATAAGCTTCTGAATGAATTATATAATTTTATGTATTTCTTAATAGAATTCATCAGATTTTGAATACTCACGGGTATGTTATATTTATAAATATATAATTTTTGGGGATTTAAAACAGAAGTATCTTTTAAAAAATCATCATTAAGGCAGAACATGTTAAAGGTTAGATAAATTTATTATATAAAATAACCTTCAAAAGTATATGATACGATCATTGAAATAAAAAAAGCAATCTAAAAAGTCTAAGAATTCTGACGATATTACTGAGCCTCACGCAAAACTATTACTGGAACGTTTCCCATATTCTATAAAAGATCTATAATTTAGGGAAGTTCCTACATTGCGTGTTAATTAAGACTTCTTTTTAAATCCTTTTAAGACAATAGATGATCTTTATGCCAAAGGGTATGAAAAATTTGGAATAGTGAAATTACTCTTGCCTTCTGAGTTAATAGTTCCTGAAAAAAAGTTCTTTAGTGATTTGGAGATGAAGTTGAAGGGAAAGAGAGTGGAAACTCGAGTGTAGACTTTAAATTCACTATAGGCAGGGGAGGTATTTGCGTTATTTTAATTTAGATATTTGGTTCAAATACTGTAGGATTCACCTTACAAGAGTATATGAGTTACGCCAATAAGTTTGAATGTAGTCACAAGTTATAGGGAGTAAGGGAAGTTTCAAATCAAATCAGATAGAATGAGATAGAATTCTGGTCAATAGTGGATTTCCCAGACAGGTATGATGAAGTGGAAGTAGAGTATGCAGCTGATTTGTTGGCAACTAAGTATGCCACAGGTTTCTAAGATGGATAATTGGGAAATCTGAGTACTATAAACAAGAATTGTAATTCTATCTTCTAGGTTCTCCAAGAGAAGAGTGAGATGAGTGGAATTTCAGTACCTTGGCTTTACTTGGGAATGAAGTATGCTAACTTCTGTTGGCATAAGGAAGACTTGAATTTAAATTCCTTAAACTACATGCATGCAGGAGCTCCAAAAACATGGTATAAATATGTATTTCAACATTAGGTATGCGATACCTCCAACTCATAGTGAAAAATTTTTACAATATTTCAATAAAAAGTATGAAAAAGAAAGAATACACAACCCTCGTCTGTTGTATGACATAGTATGTTAGATTTCACCTATTGAATTGGCTGAACAATAGATTACAATCCTCAGGACAGAATAGCATCCTGGTGAACTTATTATCACTTTGGGTGCGACCTATCATGCAGGATTCTCACATGGTATTTTATTAAATATAAATTATAGGATTCAATTGTAGTGAAGCTGTCAATGTTTCTCCTACATAATGGCTTGATGAATATGAGCGTGCTTCAACTGAGTATCGTATGGATGGCAATCTCAAAAAGGTAATCTTTACTTGAAATTTGTGTATAGGTTAGTTTCCCTTTGGAGTGGCTGTTAACCAAAGTTGTTCTCATGGCAGATTAAGTCAAATTTACTAAATAATCATGGATTAAGGTATGTTTATTTGATGATTACTTTTTTAAGTTATTTGACAAATTTAAATTGATGATTCATTCTGAAATTGCCAATCGAAACAACATCTTAGTTCTTTACGAATAGGTAAAGATTGTAGAATTTGCAAATAAATAAGAAAAATATGATCGCAATGTCTGTAAAATCTGTTCCAATTATATGTTCTTTAGTTATATTTTCTGTGGAAAGTAAATCTTTTCATTAATAATTATAGATGTTTAAAAAAGGGATGCATTGCTCACCAGAGTGTTTGTGCCTGTTCGAATCCTAAAATTTCCCTCTATGTTCGATATAATAGTGAGGAATTATAAACAATGCTTACAACTTTAGAATCAAAGGCCAACTCAACAACGGGGTAGTGATTACAGAAAATACTAAAATATTTTTAAAGAAATTAATTCATATAAAACTAATTATTTTGTTTAAATTGATTCATCACACTTTTCACCAACAATCCCATAACACTTCTAAGCTAATCTCAAAATCCTAAAAAGATTAATACTCTTAACTTAATATTTAAGTTCTACATTTAAATTATAATCAACAAAATTAGATTTTATCATATATATTTCTCATATTCTTATTCTTTAGTCTAATGTAAAAAATAGTTAAATATTTCACAAATATTATTTTATTTAATTACAAAGGTATGAAATATATAATATAATATAATAATTATATATTATATATTGAAAATTATAATTCTCTATTTTGTATTTATATATGTTTGGCATAATAAGGTATTTATTCTTACTGTTTGTTTTGTGTATTTTCTTTTATATTTCATTCTTTCTTATAATCTGAATATATTATAAAATAATATAATTTAATCTATGATAATAATGATAACATTAAAGTAAGTCGTGTTTAAGTTGAAAGATCAAATGTATTATTCTATATAGAAGATGTACTAGTTAAAATTGATTAATATAACACTGACTCAGAAGATATTTAGATGAACTTAAAAAGAAAACATTATATTAATTTTTATATATGATTTAATTTAAACAAGTATTTCTTAAACTACTAAAATTTTATGTATAATATATAAACTTGAATAATCAAAAAAGAAACAACAAGAAAAATAAATCAAGTGTTTGGAAATAGAAAAATTTGTCTTAAACTAAGTATTGCTTATTTAAAATAATAGTTTATTATCAACAACATATGTCTTCTTACTTCTTTTTTTCCTATTATTGTTACTATTATCTTGTTTATAATCTCAGATTTGAAGTTTTTCTAACTACGGCTTTTGAGTTATGAATTTCACGGTTCAAAATATTTTTGGTAATATGAGTAAAGGCAGCTTCAATATTGATTGATGATTTGGCACTTGTTTCATAGAAAGGAAATTAATATTGTCTTGCTAAGGGAGTTAAAATTGCAATTACATAATTCTAAGCCTTCTTCATATGATACTTCTCTTCTTTCTGTAATATCAGCCTTGTTACCTACTAACATTCTATTCACAGATTCAGATGCATATCTTGTATATAATAATATAGAGTACTTATCAATTTCAGCAATCCAAGTTTTCACATTTTCAAATGATTCTCTGTCAGTAATATCATATACTATTATTATACCTTGGGCACCTCTATAATAACTACAAGTAATAGTTCTGAATCGATCTTAACCTGCAGTGTCCCACTAATTTTATATTATCAAATATATATTAAACAATTTGCAATTTAACATTATGTTCTCCTATGGCAACAGTTTTAGTTTTAAAATCCACTCCAATTGTATTATAGAAATTATTGGTGAATTGATTTTCCTTATAACATTAAATGATTATGTAATACAGAATATCTCATAAGCATACATGACTTTCCGACACCAGAATTTCCTATTAGTAATACTTTGAAAAGAAAATGACTAATGAATTAGAAAAACATGATTACTAATCAGAATTGGAGTTCATTTGTATTTCAAAAATTTATTTATTACTGTTAATAATTAAATAAAATCAGAATTATAAAATATTCTAAGAGAATATTAGATAATACCTCCATATTAAATTGAAATGATATGAAAATAAATAAGATAAAAATTAACAATACAAATGTATAAAATGAATCATAAATCATCTCTTTTATCATCACTTACAGTTTCCCATTTAGCATCATCTGTATTTACTTTTTCCCTATTTAG